>APFE031531383.1:96391-129756 GCA_000404065.3 Pinus taeda
ATCTTTCTAACGAGCTATCATACACGTCAAACAGAGATCGTATGCCAAAGTTACGACCCCGGGAAATTGATGTACCAATTTACCCAAACGGGGCCCACAATTTGGTGTTTCATCTTCTGGGGTTAGGTTTTGGGATGTGAAGGGTTTTCCATTGTTTGTCAACAATAAATAGGCCTTTGAGCCTCATTTTAATACAGTTCAGAACAGTTCAGAGGCATGTAGCCGCCACATCTCTTCTTAGAGATAAGCTACCATCTCCCTAGCTGGTTTATTTCCATTTCTGGTTGTAAGCATATTTCAGTATTTTCCATTAATGAAATGAAGTATTATTTCTGTTGCATCTTTGTGTATATGGTTATCTTTGTATTTTGTTGCGTTCCTATTTAAATCTGGATAAGAACCTACATACAAGTAAGTAAAGTGCTTGCTCCTTTGCTCGCTTTTCAACAAAAATTGCGTAGGAATTCAAGTAGAAATGAATGTTTTTATTTTTGTATGTATGAATAAGAATAAAAGAATAGAAAAAGATATAATTCTTCCATCCAAATCCGAAAAATCCAAGGGACTGGTGACCCTTGGATGATCAACCTTCATTGATGAAATCATAAGAAAAGTTGAGTCTCATTCATCAGTAGGACCCCAAATCGTTTCTACAAGAAATCCTATTGTAACCCTTCAGGCCACATGCTCACCATCTGTAGCTAACGCTGAGATTCATAACAGAACTAAAGGGTATGAATAGAGTTTTCAGAATACTGAGAATTTGTAGTTTAGCCCTTTACGAGAAGGGAATTCTTGCAACCTCTGTGAAGGAGGAGGAGAAATAGTACTAAATTATCAAAACCAAAATCTCCTCAAATAGTGGTTGAACAAAGGACCCCCAGTATTCCAAACCAAGGAAGTGTTGTTAAAATCATTTTACAAGTCTCTTATGGCCCTCCCAGGAACAAATCTCTAGCTCCGGAAATCCTTGAAGAGTATTAGCATATTTTTGACCGAATGGCCAATAATCAGCGACAACCTCAAACCTCTACATTACAATACCCTATTGTTGACACAACTGTCAATGCTCCCATAAAATCCATCCTGTTACAGAATATTCCTACCTTTCATGGGCTAACTTCAAAGGATCCCAATGCATTCCTTTCTAAATTCGATGTTTTATGTAGGGGCTATGATTACTACTGACCCCCAAAAACTGAAGGTATTTCCTTCTACTATGAAGGGAGCATCTCTGCGTTGGTTTATGGGGCTTGGTGGAGGTACCATTAATGACTGGGAACAAATGAAAACAACCTTTCTAAAAAAATACCAAGATTTTTGCTGAAGTAGAGAACTGAAGGATGAAATCTTTTAAATGGTAGCTAAGACTAATGAAACTCTTGAAGAATATGTAGAACATTTTCAATATAATCTTCAAAGATCTCCTTATGAAAATCTACCCGCTGAAGTTCTTAAAGCCACAATGATTAAAGGTATGAAAGACAAATGGATAGAAACATTAAACTTAATGGGGAAAGGGAATATTTATCAAGAGGATTTTGAAAATATTATACAATTGTGTATCAGGTGTTCTGGAGGCAGTACAAGGCTGAAACCAATTGGGCACGATGTGATCACTAGAGATAATAGAACCTTAGAAGGAAGCATTACACGAGTTGAAATTGGTAATTTGCTCGAAGATTTGAAGACTGATATCTTGGGGACCCTGACAACACAATTAGATATCATGCAAGCCAAATAGAAACAAACCGAAGTAGAACAAAACCTGGCTATTTTCTATCCATGATGCAGGAAGAAACACCATCATAGAGAATGTTCGCTAGACATGATATAGACATGAGCCATTTGCACTAAGGATCATGCTACGGAAAGTTTTCCATCACTGTCGGGGTTAAAAGTGGTCTTCAAGGAAGCCGAGGAGGAAGTGGAACTAGTATATCTGATGAACCAACACCGACAATGGCAAGCACGACCGACAAGTATGCCTATGAATCCTTCTTCATTCTTTCCTTCCTCATAATTTAATTCTCAGTAGTATCCAGGGACAACATGGCAGAACGAACCACCCTTATTTAATTGGCCACCTTAAGCCTTTTCTATGCCATCATGTCCCAATCAATCAAATTGGTCAAATTCCTCTTATCCTCCACCATTCTGGTAGAGTAATCCCTATCCCTCATAATGGTCCCCTTCTACCTCGCAAAATCAGAACTGGCAACCAAATTGGCAACGATCAGTAAACCAGCCTACTGGAACAGTTCCTCCATCTCAACCAACCTTACCAGCACCTTACACATTGCAACAAAATCCTTAATCTAATATACAACAACAACTCCTAGCCCAACCAAATCCAAATCCTAACAACAGACCCATCCAGTCAATACAAATTATTAAGAGACTGGACCCTGAAGTTGAGTCGAGAGAATGTAATGAACTTAAGTTAAGATTTGGATGCATAATTACCCCAGATGAGGATAAAAATCTACAACCTGAAACCAAAGGAACATATCTAGATAAGCCTCCGCCTGTAGTTAACCAGTAAATAATGTAGGGAGAAGATACAGTTAGGAAAAAGGATCCTGAGAAAATCGTAACTTCTTCTCTCCCATTCCTAGAAAGATTGATAATAACTCGATCAATTGAATATCCTGATTTTGGTCTTATGGGTGAACTTAAGAATATCTGTATAAAAATACCCCTCCTCCAGGCTATTCAAGAAATTTCAATATATGCTAGAACTATTAAAGAATTGTGTATAAAGAAGTCTGTGAGGAAAACAAATGTAACCCCAACTATCCATGCTGTCGGGACTTTGCTGATTTATTACTAGGTAAAGGGACACCTGTAAAATATGAAGACTCGGGAACCCCATTGTCACGGTCCAGAAAAATAGCCACTCTTTTCTCAATGCTTTAGTCTATTTAGGGGCCGCCATTAACATTATCACAACAACAACTTGCGAAATTCTTGGCATCACAACCTTGGAACCAACAAATACCTTTTTGGAACTTACCGATCGCACAATCATTAAGCCAGAAGGAACATTACCAGAAGTGATGGTTTTTGTAGACACTTTGGAATATCCGATAGATTTTTTGATTATTAACCCTAGGAACTGGCTAGATGGACATCCCTTAATATTAGGAAGGCCTTGGCTAGTAACAGTTGATGCTTATATCAGCTGCTGGATAGGTAGTATGACCATAACCCAAGGAAATGATGTAAATAATCTAGTCTTATACCATCCTTCTTAGCCAAGCCTAACCATTGTAAAAACTCAGAAACAAACTGTAACATATTTAACAGAAAATATTCGTTCACCATTAACTATGGCAGATGCCCTTGAATTCAAAAACCAAACAAAAGACGACGTTATTAACACTTTTTATCAATCACCCTATTATGGTGTCTAATTTGAGATGTCACATGATTAAAGCAGTCCTTGATAATGAGATTGAAGAAGATTCCCTGAGAGATATCAATGACCAACCAATACCAACAACCACTGTCTATATTAGCAAGCCTATCGAAATCGAGCAAGGGAAGATCTTGAACATCAACAATAATCTGAGTAGTGACCAACAACAGAAACTTATCCAAGTCCTTAGGAAATACAAAGGGGCTTTTGCATGGGACTACCTTGACATGAAAGGGATTAACACTTAGTTATGCATGCAACACATCTACACTGAAAAGGATGCAAGACCCATTCAACAACTGCAGTGTAGATTAAATCCTCATCTAAAGGATATTGTGAAAGAAGAACTTCAAAAATTATTAGATGTGAATTTTATTTATCCTATATCTAAAAGTAAATGGGTTTCCCCATTAGTTGTTGTCCCCAAAAAGAATGGAAAATGGAGGATATGCGTTGACTACAAAGAACTCAACAAAGCAACACAAAAAGACCATTTTCCCCTTCAATTTATCGATCAGGTCCTAGATACACTGGAAGGGAAGAAATTCTTCTCTTTCCTGGATGGCTTTAGTGGCTACAAACAAATTCAGATTGCCCTTGAAGACCAGGATAAAATTACTTTCACCTGCCCATGGGGAACATTTTCTTACAGAGTATTGCCTTTTGGATTATGCAACGCACCTGCTACATTCCAAAGATCCATACTCAGTATTTTCGTAGACTTGATAAATGAAGGGTTGGAGGTGTACATGGACGATTTTACACCCTACGGGGATGACTTTGATCATGCATTACAGACATTGGAGAAAGTCATAGAACAATGTATTGTAGCTAGGCTATACTTAAGTCATGAGAAATGTCATATGATGATGACATAGGGCCTAATTCTAGGTCATTACATTTCAGCAGCCGGAATTCAGGTAGATCCAACGAAGATACAGGTAATCCTCTTATTAGCTACTCCATGCACTCAAATGGAGGTACATGTTTGTTTTGGATTTGCTAGATATTATTGTAGATTTATAAAGATTTTTTTGTAGATTGATGCACCTTTATATGTCTTGACTGGGAATGTTGATTTCATATGGACTGATAAATGTGACACTGCCTTCACAAATCTTAAATGGTTAGTATCGACAACACCAATATTACGAGGGAAGAACAAGGATATACCTTTCCAGATATCATTAGACGCATCAGATACAGCTATTGGAGTTGTTCTTGGCCAAGAAGAAGACAAGAAACCCTACGCTATATATTACATCAGCAAAAACCTAACTCCTGCTGAGTTGAACTATACAGTCACAGAAAAAGAGTTTCTAGTTGTTATTTATACTATAAACAAATTTAGACACTATATAACTAGATATCCTATCTTTCTATATAATGATCACTCTATTATTATTCAATATTTAGCCAACAAACCTATCACAAATGGAAGAGTGACATGTTGGTTACTACTTTTGTAGAAATTTGACATAACTATAAGGGATCGACCAAGGAAGGAGAACCTTGTGGCAAATTTCCTCTCCCGAGTACCAAGAACAAATGATACAATGGCAGTGGAGGATCAGTTCCCAGATCAACATTTGTTCGTTATGGCCGTAAAAACACCATGATACGCAAATATGGTGAACTACTTAGCAGTGAAAAAATTTCCCAAACATTTGACACCAGAGACAAGAAATTGATTGTGCAGTGTAATAATCATTTCTCCTGGATTGGAGGATATCTTTTCCACACAGGGGCTGATATGCACATCCATAGGTGCGTCAAGGAGGACAAAATTTATGACATCTTAAAAGCTTGCCATGAAGGACCTTGCAGTGGACACTTTGCAAACCATAGAACTGGACATAAAATTCTACGAATGGGCTACTACTGGCCCACTATTTTTAAGGATGCTAAGAAATTTGTTCAGGAATGTGATAGTTTCCAAAGGATGGACCTCCCTAGGAAATCTGGTGAAATTCCCCTGCATCCACAGCTGGTGATAGAACTTTTTGAGTGTTGGGCATTAGATTTCGTTAGGCTGATCAAACCATCATCCAACCAGAAATCGTATATATTGGTTGCAATAGAATACGTAACTAAGTGGGTGGAAGCAGTAGCGTTACCATGAACAACATATCAAACTGTTATTAGCTTTCTTTTTGAAATTTTTGTGCGGTATGGTTTACCTAGAGAAGTGATTACTGATGGGGGGCCACAATGCATGGGTCACAAGATTGTTGCTACATTGAAAAATCATCACATTACACACAAAATTACCTCTTCTATCCCCCGCGGGTGAATGGGCAGGTGGAGAGCACCAACAAAGTTATCGAAGCTATTCAAAGAAGACAGTCTCATCACATAGACGAGACTAGACTGCTCGACTGCTAGAGGCCTTGTGGGCGTATCGCACAACTTGGAGAAACACTGCTAGATACTCTCCATATTAGCTGGTATTTGGTAAGGAACCCATTTTCCCCATAGAATTTTAAATACAAACACTAAGGATATCGCAGGAGGTAGGACTGGACTTAACTGAAGCCGAGGTTAATAGGTTACAACAAATGGACGAATTAGATGAAATTCGACTATTGGCTCTACAACATACTGCACTTATCCAATAGCAAAGAGTCAAATGGCATGATGCCCTTATTAAGAAAAAGACATTTCATGAGGGTGACTGGGCACTTGTATATGATTCCAAGTTCCAAGACTTCCTAGGCAAACTACAGACTAGATGGCTAGTTCCTTACGAAATAAAGAAAGTACATGAAAATGGCACCTTTACGTTGGCCACCATAGATGGGTCTAGTTCTTCTTTTAAAGCAAATGGGCATCGGGTACGCCTATACCAAAAACCACTCACCAGAGAATCTTTCTAACAGCAGATACATGAGGACCCCACCATGCAAGTTTTAACTGAAGAGGGTGATCCCTCAACAACTTCATGATGATAAAAGTTATTTCTTCATTGTAAAACATGTAAATATGATTGCTGATTTGATTTGATTTTCTTTCCTTTTTTTTTTTTTTTTTTGTTGTTCAAACTTTTTAACAACACTTTTTTGCATGTTTTTGTTATTCAAACTTTTGAACAACTATTGTTCAAACTTTTGAACAACACTTTTCTTCCATGTTTTGCTATTCAAAATTTTGAACAACACTTTTCATGTGTGTTATGCTATTCAAAATTTTGAACATCTACTGTTCAAACTTTTGAACAACACTTTTCTTGCATGTTTTGTTGTTCAAAGTTTTGAACAACTGTTGTTCAAATTTTTTAACAGCTGCTGTTCAAATTTTTGAATAGCACTTTTTCTGTGTTTTTCTGTTCAAGCTTTTGAACAATACTTTTCTTGCGTGTTTTGTTGTTCAAATAATTGAACAACATTTTTTTGCTTGTTTTTGCTATTCAAACTTTTGAATAGTTGCTGTTAAAACTTTTGAACAACATTTTTTTGCATATTTTTGCTGTTCAAACTTTTGAACAACACTTTTTTTTTGCATGTTTTTGTTGTTCAAACTTTTGAACAGCTGTTGTTCAAACTTTTGAACATCGGCTATTCAAACTTTTGAACAACACTTTTTCCGTGTTTTGTTGTTCAAACTTTTGAAAAACACTTTTCTTGTGTGTTTTGTTGTTCAAACTTTTGAACAACACTTTTTTGTATGTTTTGTTGTTCAAACTTTTGAAAAACACCTTTTTATTTTGTTGTTCAAACTTTTGAGCAGCGCTTGTTGTGTATTTAGAGCTGTTGTTCAAGCTTTTGAACAACACTTTTTCTTGCGATTATCTGCTGTTCAATCTATTTGAACAACACTTCTTTTCTTTTTGTGTGATTGCTCTTAGTTTATCTTAGCCCCATTTTGTTTTCTTTTCATGGAATGAAGTACACTACTTTCATAAGGGCAAGAAGTATGGATCCTATTGAAGGGAGTTAATTCTATTAACGTTATGATATTTAACAAGACAACCTCTTGATGATAGCTTCTTTTCAAGAAAAGGAACACAGTTATTTATATACTACTCTATTGCATTGTTTTGTTCTGTAGCTGAAAATGATGAATCATCTTGAATACCATGCTGGTTCTACTTCTCTTGGTTATAAACTTCTCTGTCTATAATAAATAAGACTATGGGTATATTTTTTTTTCTATTGACATATTCAACTTTTTCCGCCATCCCTGCGCTTAAGGAGTATTGAGCCTCACTCTATTTATTATAAAAATATGTACTAATAGCAAAATTTTGTTTGCAGATGGAGGATAGGGGGTCTCATTAAGAGGCAGCCTACGATGTTCATAAGGCTGTAGCAAAGTGGCATTCCCACTATGGCCACCACACCAGGGTTATGATCCATTGGACAGCTAGAATATCCTTGGAACAGGAGGTCTCATCACGAGCCGACTTGATCACTTTTGCTACACCCCAGTGAATGGAAATGTGGTCATTTGGTTACCATGCCAACACACTGTTTTCCACTTATAAATTGAGGATCCTGTCTCATAAGGGTTAAAAAGAAACCTTATCGAGGCTATGGATGCCTGCTGGAAACAGAGGCTCTGCTTATGGTATTGAAGTGATATTTTAACGTCAATAATCCTTATAATACCCTCTTCTTATTCTTTCTTTTTCGGAGAAATTATTTCCTTAATTTTTTTTTAGAACCTTTATGCATGAGATAATGTTTTTTTTTTTATTATCAATCGTATCATTCCTAGCTAAGATACCATTAGCAGAGCATGTTTTTGGCATATTACTGTCCTTTTTCACATATCCGATCATCAACCCAAAGCATCTTATCTTTTATTCATAACTACCTTTATACACTCCACTCTCATTATAACCATACCTCTTGTCGTCCCATCATTTATATGCATACTCTGTCTCATTTACTGTCGTACCCTTCCCCCTCTTGCCTTGTTGTCAGAACAACACCTCCCTGTCTATTCGGTCAGAGGCGACCTCTCATTTGAAGGAAGGGGAGGACTCCCATTACACCCTTGCATGCACTATATTTATTTTATTGGATTAAATGTCATGTGCCAATATGATAGTCCTCAAATTAATATTATTAATTCTCATGGAAATGCTGCTTAAACATCATGAAACTTAGACATTACATCTGCTTGTTGTTCTATCTCACCATTGTCATTCTCTGCTACATGTTTATTGCTAGTGCTATTCTTTTTTGTGTTTTTCTTTCTTGTTAAGCTTTTGAAATTGCAGGAAAAATTCAAGCATTATGGGTGGAAAATCAGTGCATCGAAAACCTTTAGTATTGGAAATTTCGGACAGAGCCAAGGAGATTTTGGTGCATGCAGGATGGATGTCATACTTCACCAGGCTCCAGACTCCTAACAATGAAGTTTCTCTCAAATTCTTACAACATTTACGGAATGGGTAGTCCATGGTGAAATAAAGAAGAATCACAATATCAGAAGTTGTGATAGCTGATGTATCTGGGCTGCCGGTGGAAGGAGATGTATGGCATAAAAAGAACGTAATGTTGCAAGATGTGGTGGATATTTTCAGAGATGCAGGCGAGGAATTAAATAGAAAAAGGCAAGGGCATTCAACCATATTCTCTGGGAGAACCATGGCATGAGTTCGAAAGTGTTGTCCAGAGGTATATTACCTGTGATGGACGACGAGATGTGGTAAGACCATGACAACTCAAACTCTTAGCTGTTTTAAAACAAAATCTCACTGTTAATATGCCATCGTTCTTGAATTCATTGTTGCATGATACTGTTGATAGAATAAGACGGGTTAGGCAACCCGAAACTGTAGTTAGCCACCATGGTTTGATTAGACTAATTGTTAGCCATAATCTTGTTCGCTAAAACTTAACTTGGGATGGTCTCATAGCACCTCTAGAGATTAGTCAAGACCCTGTAATCCAAAACTCTGCAATCTTGTAAATTAGCGAGCAAAGCCCTATTCTGAAGAGGAAAAGGACTGCTCATTCAAAAATTGAACCCCATAAGCGCAGGCAGTCTACAAGGTTAAAACTAGCCCAGAGGATGTTTGTTAATCCTTAGGGTAGTGTTGAACGACCAGTGGAGCCATCCAGACCAATTAGTGTACAAGACTCTGAGTTAGAACCAGAGGAACAATGCAATTCTGATCCAAAACCAGAAGACAAGGATAATTCAGAGCCCGAGCCTGAGGAAGAATGCAATTCTGAACCTAAACAGAGGGTAGAATGCCATTCTGAACCAGAACCTGAATAAGAAGACAATTCATAACAAGAACCCGAGGAAGAACATAAGTCAAACTCAGAACAAGAGGGAGTACAACATTTTTATGATGAACCGAGTAATGAAGCAGAACCTCCTCATACACCACCTATGAACCCCCAAGGTGATATTTTGCAGGATTTTGAGGAAGGGATGGCACAGGTCCTAGAAAATTTGAGTGCATAGATGCAACATAAAGGATCACTCGATCCTAACCTTATGAAAGCTCAGTCCTCAGGAGATTCTAGTCATACAAAAATTTTTCTTTCTCCAAAAGCTACAGACCAGGAAGAGGGAATGAGCATAGAAATTATTCACGAATCCGATAACTAGTCTAGTGACACATTTATATTGGAGCACACCCATGATGAGCACCAAGAGCCCTTAGATACAAAGGGTATTGAAAAACCCGTTCTTACAAAGAAGGCACCTTAGAAATAGCGAGTAGCTGAAACAAAACTAAAGAACCTAAGGAAGAAATACCAAAAGCTCCAGAAGATAGTTAGAAGGCTATGTCAGAAATTGAATGAAACTGCAAATAGAGAAGCCCATAGCACTACTCCTGAGGTAGTCACAATGGCCACACAATAGAAATATGTGAGGGTAGGGTGACTGAAACCCAAACCGAGCCTATTTTTACTCAAACAGTAGCCGCCCAAACAAATTTTCATGCGGACTTAATGGATACAATTGTTTAGATGGAGGATTGGTCCTCCCACAATAAAAGAACTCTAATGGAGGGTTGGTCCTCCCATAATAAAAGAACTCAGACCGAGAGCATATCCTCTCACAACAAAAGCACCCAAATTGAAGAAAAGCTCAAGGACACCCCTTCAAGTAGTGATCCTATTCTTTGGAAGTTACAGGAGTAACTGGCACAAGCCCATATTGCTTTAAAGCAATGTAGGAAGGAGACAGTTCCTATCAGGAGTTGCAAAAGCAATTCAGACAGTTGACTATAATAGAGGATGAAACTTTTGCTAGGTTTAGATAGGTGGAAGAAAGGCTAAAGAAGGTGAAGGATAAGGTGGACAAGGTCATGGATCAGATTGACACAATTTACTCGCTATATTCAGATGTCTTATCTTGCAGGTCTCCTGCTACGAACTATGCCCTATTTCTATTGGAAAGATACTTATTATTGAAGATTAAAGCCATAAAGGCCAACAAAGCAATAGAATTAAAAACAATTGAAGAATTTATAAGTTGCTATAAAGAACATGGGGTAAAAGTTCAATGACTTCTTTGTGAATTTTATTTACATAATTTTGTATTAGAGGGAGAGGTAGATAAGAATCCTAGCCCTTTTGTTGGGGACGTTCAGTTTCAAGCTTTTATTTCCTTCGCAGTTAATCAACTTAAGTGGTTTAAGGCCTATAACTCTTTCCAGAGAAAAGAACATGAAATGGATTTATGGGTAAGAAGTGAGCCTACTCACCCTTTGTAACTGTTTATTAAACACAAAAGAGTTATGACACAGGAGGGCGTAATTAAGACTTTGGTACCTATACATAAGGAAATCGCGCAAACAGGAAGGGCATACTTCCTCTCCATTCAAGAAAGGTCCTTGATTGCATCCAAGATGAGATGGAAAATCTCAACTAATAGTGTTAAGAAAAGAGAATCACTTAACTATAGGAACTTCAAAGCTGCAGCAGGCCGTTTGGTCACATACAACAATATTATCCTAAGGGAAGGACCATATTTGATGGGATGTTGATACAGGAGCCCTATTATTTGGTACCCTCTTGAAGGATATTGTTCCGAATATAAGTTGCCTGAAGGACAAGAAGGAACAACCTTTTCCAGTTTGATACAACAACACAGTTTTAGGTCTGATAAAGAAACAAGTTTTCTACCTTACTCTCTAACTACACTACATAGGAACTACTTGTTTTTCATGAGGACATGAAACAAGGTAAGCAGGGGAATATGTTGGGCCGTACAATGGGTATAAGTTTACTCTTGATTACACTGTCTTTTTCCTTATTTTTTATGCATTTTTTCCTTGAAATATTAAGATGTTGATAAAACTTCAATGAGAAATGAATAAAATTGCTTTTGATATGGTTCGACTAAGCAAAGCTAACTTTCACTGTTTTTATGTAGAAATTGGCAAAAGGAATAGTTGTTGTTCAAAAGATTGAACAACGAATGCTAAACAGAGGAAAAGGAGCACGTCTTATGCAGACGAATCAAAGAATAAATCAAGAGGATCAACGCAAGTTGGAATGTTGTCTAATAATAAAATTTAGTTGCGAATTCCTTAGGATATCCTGATCCTGAGGAATCACATTTATCTCTTTTACTTCTTGATTATAAAAGGGAACTTCTTGCCCTTTTGAGGTAGTAATTTTAATATACGAAGTGTAATATTGAAGAAGATAGTGCGTTGTAATGACATTTGAATATGATGATTGATACATGAATTGAGTTGTTGTTCACTTGTGATATTCTGAAGTAGTTAAGTAGTGTTTGCTAGCGGCTTGGGCCTGGTCACTAGTGGATTCCATTGTTGTTCCCTGTGTTTTTTACTTTTCCTTTATCACAAGTTTATTTACTCTGCTTTACAATTTTATAGACGATTTACTTTCATTGGTGTGGAATTCGTGTATGTATTTCATTGCTTCTTAATTCTGCCAATCGATTTCATTTACTTATGTTGTGTTTGAATCAATCATTAGCAGAGAGTTATTTTCGGTTCATTAAAAGATAGAAGTGTTATTGATTGGATTAGATGCTTTATTCCTCTGCAGTAGTTTAGAATCAACTAGAAGAGCTCTATTATTGCTACAATGCACTCAGTTGATGTGATTGCAATTAGAATCTCTTGATTATGATTGAGTCTTGGTTCTGATTAAGGTTGAGTTTTGATGCTTAGATAGATTGTTTTCCTTGGAGTTACAAGCTTGAGATTTATGATTTAATCCCTTTACTCTTGTATTGAATTTAATAAATTATCTCAAATCATTACTCTCCATAGATATAACATTTGCACATATTGTGTACACTCTTGGAATAGAAAGATGTACCTAGGTCGATGATTAATGTGAGGCAATTAGGAGTTTTTAAAGACTCCTTATAACACCAAACAACTGCTAGATCACATACTACTTCATGATCAGTTCCAACTTCTTCATATCTTGCTGCTATAGGGGCAACTTCAACCTTCAATGTTTCATCAAACATTCTGCTTACCATACTGTCACAATCAATCCCTGTTTCAGAAAAGAAACCACACATAACATCATCATAATGTTCATCCACACTATGGTGGGATATTTGAGTATGCATGTGCTCATTGTCAATTTCAGTTTCATCAAATCCAATAGCTGCGGGTGGATTCACTAATTCACATATAACTTTTCAGTCATCATCCACATGTGTCTCATCACAGTGGGATTCACCATCATCTGTATCATCCACGTTACAGTGGATTCTTTGAAAATTTATATGCTCTTGCTCTGCTTCACATATAGAGGCTTCTGCTTCTCTCTATGCAACCTTTGTTGCATCTTCTTCATCCATATGCATGCTTGCATAATGGGTTTCAATTTTATGGTCTCGACAACTATCATCCACTTTTGAGTGGGATTCTCCAAGCTTTATTTTCCTCTCGAAGTCTTTCTCATCTACTCTCAGATCTGTGGCTGACTTCTTTTCTTGTGAAATAACCTATTGTTGCATGTCACTCCCCCTTGCACCAAATTCTTCTTCGTATTTTGCTAGACTTCTCATTTCCTCGGCTACGGCTTGGACCTTTCTAAACACATCAACAATCTTTGCCCCTTCTTTTTTATTCATTTTCTTAGACTTCGTCTGTCGCGCTTTGTGACCCATTACTGTTGTCCTTCCTTTTCTTATATCCGCTTTGATAATTGCATGATTCTATCTTCCATATCATCCCCGGAAAAAATATGATTTTCAATATGTGCCCCCATAAGGCACAATCTTCACCTTAAAAACTATCACGTTTGACAAAACGGAAAAATAATTTTGTAGGCTAATATAATTTTTCAAATCCTTTATGCTTCAAAACCCTTTATAACTCCTTATAAAAACTTCATAAAATAAATTTTATAAAGCTCCTTTATCATTTATGAACCCCTTCTAAAAAATATTTTCCTTATATTAAATTCTTTTTATAACAAAACTAATGCTCCTTTGATTTTTCAAAAAAAACATTTTTTTAACCCCATGTGGTTTCAAAAATGTATCTCCATAATCTTATGGGGTTCATGAATACCTTACCAATGCATGAACTTTAAATGGAACCTCTGAAATTAAGAACTTAACTTGGGTTGCAGTGGTTGGGGCTAAGATCTTTTTCTCTAATTTTGAGTGCCACTTGACTTTCAACAAATACCAAACTTTTATTATGCTCTTTGCAACTCGATTGTGGTGGATAGTACACACGATGTTTCACAATATGGTGGTGCTGCAAGACAATAACAACTATTGGCCACTATTCCAGCGATATCTCCCCTTACAAATTCATGACTCTTGAATAACCCAGAAAATAATAAACTGTGCACTCTTGCAGATTGGTGTTGCACTTCTCAGATACACAAAGGCCTGATGAAAATTGGCTCTTTCTCGACTCAGCTCAGATACCAATTTGCTGGAAAGGTATATGAGACAAAACACAAATTTCATACACAAAACACACGAGTTGTGACTCTTCTATTGATCACACAAAACTTGATTATTACAATGAACCTGTTGAATGGTATTTAACATTTTCGATTAGAGACTCATCTAAAATATCTTAACATGCACACACTCTTAACTCAGTTAACCCACAATCTAAATATGGATTATACTTAACTCTTCATCCATCATTCGACTTAACTCAACAAAGAGCACTGAGTTAACTGAATCTCTTATTTTATCTAACTCCACGTGCTAGAGTAACTACAATTTCTAACAGGAAACTGTAAACTTTCAGTTAAAAACATCCTTGTCCATAGTCTCATAGCATAGACTCATTGTCACTTCATTTATAATAGCTTCATACTTTCCCTATTCTTATAGGCATTTCCCCAATATGTGTTATATATCCATTTTAAGTATGCTTGTAAATTACCCCACTTTGTCACTAGTACTTCTATCGATATCTTGAGCGGTAGCTCTATTCAATGTGTCCATTATGAAAGACACATGACATAAGTGCCATTACCCAATACGTTTGTTCATTCATTTGGATTTCAATGAGGTCAACATCGACTCTCCACTCACTGTCTCAACTAATTTAGCAAATATATCTGTACACCATTTCGACAATAGATACCCAACTTCATACTTTCCAAAATCACTATGATAATTTGAAATCGTTCCAAATTTCTCGATTCTAGAGCTGGTGCATATTCCTAGTCCATTCAATCCCAGAAGGTTGTCTTCAATAAGACAATTACGGTATTGGGCTCTAATGCACCATGCATTGCGCGGTGGCATCCAACTTTCCACTCTAGTATTCAAAAGTGGATATTGGGCCCTCGACAAGGTGGTTTTAGTGGAGCTCCTTTGGGGCTAGATATTAAATAGGAAAGGCCATGTCAACCAAGTGGGGGTGGGCTAACCCACCCATCGGGTGGCTTGGTGTTGTTCATCACCCCCTACTTTGATGTACACTATCATTATCTTTTATTAATTTATGTAGTTGGCCACATGCCATATTGATTAAAAAAACCATGTAAACCATGTGAGAAGAACACTAATTCCACTAACACCAACTAGCCATGCATACCCTTCTAGATAAACATAGATTCATACAATAACTATGTCATCGAATATAAATTTCAAGTCCCATTGTGAACAATTTGACTATTACATTGTCTCAATGACCTCAGAGGTGTTTTGATTGGAAATAACATCTTAACATAAATTATCTTATAGGTCTTTCAAGTGGTACCCTCATTTGCACACATTTATTTTACCATTGTGTTTAACATGGTTATGTCTATAGTGTCGTCGGTTATCACTGATAAAACTATGGTGTCACTATTTTCCAGATTGACAAAAGACCAATATTATCGCATACATGTTCAATTTAATCCCTTGTTAACATGCTCATGGCCTAGGGTGTTCATTGGTGGATCATTGTTATTCAATGTAACCATTATTTTTACCAATGTTTCCAAGCACACAAGTAGGACGGCAATACTTTTGCAATGTTACTTTCTATAAAATGTGAAACGATATAATATTAAATAATCACATTTATCAACCTTAAATAGGTTTATGGATTCATCCTCCTATCTTTATTTGAGAAGAGAAATTAAGGGCATTCCTCGACCCCAATTATGAACAAATCCTATAATAATTGTGTCATATTGCAAAAATGGTCTTATCAATTAAGGCTACCATAACCCAATTTGTAGGAAACACTTGAAATTCCTCATCTTGCCATTATAGTGTTCAACAATCTAGATTTTGATCTGACATTTAATCAAATATGAGCATGTTGCAATTGTGTTTTATTAAATAACACCTATATTTAGAGAATTGATAATAATTACTTTTCTAGGCTTCAAACCTATCAATCACAACTCTTTGGCAATACCCATTCTCCATCATATCAGTAATCACCACCATCCAATATACCAACCGATTATCATAGTTTGCAACTAATATTTGGTTTTAGTTTTTTCAATTAATTCGGAAATATGAAAATATGGTAGGTAAAATAACTAAAATCACTTCCATAATGAACAGCCAATTTCACACATTTATAAACTAATTTGCAACTGTATGCTTAAAATTTTTATGTCATGCTTCTGGTTGTCCTTTGCAGTCCTAGTGTTGTAAATGGGCTCTAATACCACTTGTAATTTCCCCAACCCTTCTGTTAGGTTACACCAATCACACAAAACACAGCCTTTACGAATATTACTAAAATATATGCTCAATTAACCACAACGATGACCATGGAATGATAAAAATAACCATAAAATCAGTAACATATAAAATTGCTAAAGTACTATCAACCACCATTTCAACCATAATAAAATACAGATGCATCAATTAAATATAATACATAATTCTAGGCATAGGAAACTCTAATACATAAAGAAACCCATGTAACAAAACCACAAAATACATGTGAAGAAGTAACTTAATAGGTTCAAGTACTTATCTTGTGAAATTCATCGGCTAGCTATAGACCTTTGACATTCCTCCTAGCCATAGACCATGCTACTCCAATTCTTTCAACAGTCAGTCATCCCCAAGTTAGAGCCATAACTCCACTTGCCATTTCCTACTCGATCCATGTGCAAGCTTCGTACCAAACATCATGGAGTCAAGGTACCAAACATGACATCCTCCAACCTACAGACTCATGCCCCCCATCATCTTGCACCCAAACTATTCACACCCTTATTCACATCTATAGTCTCTCAAGTTATGTCATCACCCTAAGGGCATATTACTCGATTTGACATCGATGTTCTTAGAGTCCCATCGAACTAGGTGTTTTATTTCCGTTATGGGACTCCAGGTTCCCTCCACGCTCTCGTATTAAACCTTGACAACCTCTAACCTTCAAGCTCACATGCCTATCAGCCTATGCCCAAGTGGAACATACCCTTCACACATCTCTAGTCCCTTGGTTCTATCTCACAACCTTTCGAACATCTTATTTCCAAACAAGGATGGTCTCAACTTTGGATCTCTAGGAGTCTTAGTTCCATCTTGGGTATCTAGTCTCATTGTCTAACTAGGTTCCCCCACTGAATAAGGGAAAACACCCTTTTATAAACATATTTCCTCTTTATTTATTATTATAATATTATAATATGACCTTCTCATCAAGACACCTTTTCCTTCCATGAATTCATCAACCCCTCGTACTCTTTTCATTTGGGTGTATTTACAACCATTTTATTTTTATTAATATGCATAAATTAAACATAATTGGCACACTTAGGCTTTCCAACCTCATATCATATAAAAGTGCATACAAGTGGTTACACATGCCCCAAGACATACACATGGGCATACCACTTAGAAGCAATTCTTAACTCACCATCCTAATTATGTGAAAATTCCTTGAATGCAAGATTTGGAGTTTAATCTTCTAATTGTTAGCAATTTATTTGTCTTATGTTAATTATTAATGGAAAATAAAGATTAAATAACTCATGCATTATTCACCATAAGAATACTGTGAAAATAAAAATACAGAACTAAAAAACAAATGAACACATATAAAAATTGGCACATTTGTTTTTGGACAATTGTCTGAGGAAAAAACCCTAAAGGGGAAACTGCTGCAACAAATAAGGTTTTTATTATTATTCAGCAATTTGAGAAATTTACAATTGGCTTCCAAACTAGAAAACCTCAAAAAATGTACTTGAGAAATATTCTAGAGACTCTTTGTCTCCCTCTACAAACAAGTTCGACCTCCTCCAAGACACTCATGCCACAAACTGAAATTTGCATTGCCTTCCTATAGTATGCATTGCTGGCTGAAGGAAATTCATCTAGCTAGGAAAATACCACCAGGTGAGACATCTAGCCTCCCTCTGCCTTGAGAATCAATTCACTCTTCTTCTCAAGAATAGATATGGGCACTAGTGACTAAAATGATACCCCTTCCAGTAACTTGCACCGG
Organism: Pinus taeda; assembly: GCA_000404065.3. Classification (NCBI taxonomy): domain Eukaryota; kingdom Viridiplantae; phylum Streptophyta; class Pinopsida; order Pinales; family Pinaceae; genus Pinus; species Pinus taeda. The sequence continues at coordinate 114,667 of APFE031531383.1, forward strand.
GGTTTCTAGCTATTCACATTACTTTGTACAAGCTCCCCTACAGATAACTCAACCTCCTCTTTCCTATCCCCTAGAAAATGGAAAAACTAAGGAAATATTCCTCTCGAATATCTACTCCCAAATATTTTATGTTCCCTCACTAGCCGATGCTTCCCTAGCTTCAAGTACACCTTTGTTGAATACCTGCAATCGGGTAGTCAAACTTCAAAAATGTTTTATGTGTTTTCTTGAAGCCCTTTTGACCTTCTCTTATAATCTCATGTTGGAGTCTCAACAACCATGATTTAATCTCCATCAATGACTAAGTTCAATTTGACTTCATCGAAATAAGCATCTACAGAAAACTCGATCTACCTTAATTAATTAACTACTTTTCCTAGGTTAGACTTATGGAATTTTTAAATGATGTTCAATTAATTTAATTAAGGTGTTTCCCAAGCTTATCTCATGAAACCCTTTCTAGGTTTTGGAGATATCATGTTCCTTAACCTCTTAGACACAATCCAAGACTAGAACACCTACATGTTGGTACCAAACTCATAAAAAAATGGCACTCCCTCTTAGCAAGGGAGGTGTTCTCCACTATACTCATTTGTTCTTTGAACTAGATGAACTTGGCTCTTCGTAGAGCCTTCATGAGTGTATCAACCACCTACTAGTTTGTGGGAACATGTTGTAGTCGAACTGATCCACATTACTAATATTTGACATCCATTAGACCTCCTTTCTTCACATCTCAAACTGATTTTTCTCCTTGTCACTGTAAATCACTATGAAGAAGAAAACATGAAAACATTATCGACCATAATACTATGCATACTTTGATCTCACACTATTGATGCCTCTGCATGGTCTCTATGTTTATAAAACCACTACAACTGTGTGTATTGATATTCTCAGAACCTAAAAATCAAGCTTCCATAGGGATTCTCCCTTTGAAGCTAGACTCCCTCTGAGTCTCAAACTCTCTTAGATTTACTATGTCTCTACAACTAGATTTGTCACTGTCTCTTGAACCTTTGACTATTCTTGGTTGTACAACAATCATGTGAGTAACTAGATGTGCCTAATTTGATTTGCACTATCTCTCAAGTATTTGATTGTGCCATGCTCTACTAATGTCTCTTGAGCATTGACCACTCTTTTTTGGCCTTCAATACTCCTACTACTCTGTACTTTGGGTTCCCATAGAAAAGGTAATGAGCCATGTGAGAATGAATTCAAAGAAACTGGATCTAATCTATTGAGCAAACCTTCTTTGGCCAAATCCAAACCTCCTTGTGACTCCTCCCTTGGATCTCGCTCGATATGGCATACTGGAGTATCATAATCCCCCTCCATCTAAGGGTAATTCTACAAACATAGTGAACTCATCCTCCACCCTAGCGAAGAAGTCATCAATCTTTATTGATGTTGTAGTATACTTCCCTTTCTTGTCCTTCTGCCTCTTGAAACACTAGCTGACATAGTGACCAAATTCACCACATCCAAACAACTTGACCTGAATCGATAAGTCCTTTTCTTCTTCTCTCCTTTAGAGTCATGTCCCTAATTGGGACCCCTGTTTTCTTTTCCCTTTCTTGCAAGGGCTATGTTCTCCTCCTTCTCTACCCCCGATCCCTTGTCACTACTATTGGTAGTACCATCTATGAGACAAAAACTCAGCCCCTCCTGAGTGAATTCATTCCATAGGCACTCCCAACCAAGAAGTGTGTCTCACCCAAAACGCACTTGGACAAAGGTAGGCCACTCCTTGGTGAACCCATTGAGTGTTGTTCACACTGGTTCAATGTCTGATGGTTTTTATCCAACAATTAAAGTTCATCTCTGGCCATCTAAATCCTAGTGAGATATGATGTAACATTGTCACCATTCTTCATTTTAGTCATCATTACTTCTCCTTAAAAATTTCTAATTCTCAGATGGATCCTGGTACAGCTTCATGGATATGTCCCACATGTCCTTTGTTGTACTATTGTTTATGATATGCAGGACAATATGATCCTAAAATCTATCAAGGACCATCCTCCTGGATTTGGCCATATCCTTCTTGAAGGTTTACAACTATTCTATATTTGAATGCTCAACCATCACCGTTGTCACAAATTCCTTCAAGCCATGCTCATCTAGAAGGAATTTCATCCTAGCTTTCTAGATGCCAAAGTTTGAGGGTCTATCCAATATATTTTGATCTTTGAGACCTATTGTCGAGATGTTTGTGAAACTAAAAAAATTAGAGAAATATATTTTGGGAAATCTCCTTCTCCTTTCAGAAAATTAAATCTACTTGTTCAATGCTACTCACACTCTTGCCTGTAATTAGATCCCACAACCTCCACTGTGTCCTGCAATTTGCACTGGACTACTCAGTACTTCCCTAGGACTTTGATATTTCCTCCAGAACCCCTTTTAGGCACTGTCATTGCTTGATATTTTACACTAAAGTTGCTCACTCTATCTATGACTTAGTACTAGAAAATGATCTGCAGCCTCTGCAACAAACACTTGATGATAGTGTAAATTACACTAGCAATCAAATTACCTGCAAAGGACTTTTTCTACTGGAACTTACGACCTCCTTTCCTACTACTACAAACTAGAAACCATCTGAGAATTTATAGAAATTCCCTCTCAATATGCTTTTCTCTTCCTTGTCATATGTTGATCTGCCATTACAAAACCTTTGCTGTATAATCGCTACACTAGATTTGCTCACTGGAAACCCTTTGCAGAAATCCTACTTCATACTACTACCGATTCTAAGGAAAATTAAACTTTTCCTTCACCCTAAATTGGAAACTAATTTTTTTTACCTCCTGTTCAAGTCCTATATTATAGTAATCAAAATTAGGTTTAGAATTTTCATCATTTTGGTCAATTTTGTAAATTCTTTCTATGATCTCTTAGAAATCAAGTTATTAGTCTTTTGAGAGAAGTGTGAGATCATGTGATTAGTTTGAGTCTAAGTTAGGGTTAATGTGTCATCCATAAAGGTAATAGTGGGTTTGGATTTTCATCATGGGGATGAGTAAATGGTGTGTGATCATGGGTATCTTTTCATGAGTTAGTGGTGTCAATTGCAAGATCAAAGATTCAAACGTTTCATCATACCCTTATCCATCACCACTTGTGATGCATTTTTAAAGAGGGCCATCATTACACTTGAAGGAGGTCCTAATCTAAGTGGAGGATTAGAAGGACATATTTTGGCTTCTAAAGAATTGACCAAGTCCATCACCCACCCTATTCATATGCTCTAGATATCAAATATAAGTCACTATGCTTTGTATGCAGGGGTCATTGTGTTTTTGGTTTCTTGCTACACTTTTGCAAACCCAAGGATGTTTTCACCACCATGACCAAATCCAAACTTTAATATTCCTAATCTAAGATATTTTATGATGTATACAACCTAATTCACTTACTAAAACTGAGCAGAACAACCTCCAAACCTCATAACCTACAACTCGTTGCACAAGTTCATTGCACCTATCTGTTTGGGAAATTTGTTGTGCATTGAAACATAGTTTGTTGAATTTTTTTGTATGTGTTAATCCCTTGTAGTCTGAAGCTCTCAAACATTGAGATTTTCCATTCAATGTTTTTCTAAAAACTCTCATCTAAACCCTAACTGCATAGTTGCTGCACTTTTGTTGTGCTATTGTCAAGGCATCAAAATGTGGTAGTAGATCAAAGTTTTTGGCACTATTTCATGCATGGAGGTTCAACGAAAGCCTTGAAGGTTGTCAACCTCATATATAAACCATTTTGATTAGTCAGAGGTCCAACACTCAGTCAGATCATGCAAATGTAGATTTGTTGTGCAAGTTTGTTGTGCTTCTACTATAAATGGTGGTTTTTAAGGACAAAGGTTTGTAGCTTGAGCACAGGTCATTAAATAGGTTCGTAATATTGTAGATGATGTCTTCTACCTGCTCAAAAATTTTAGAAATATAGGGAATGATTAGAAATATGAGAACCATGGATTTTTTGCGCTTTTGGAGAAATGCAGCACATTCGGTGCGCTTTCACACAGTCAAAGGAAGTTGTTGCGTTTTTTTACTGTTTTTTCAATCATTTTCAAAATTGGTTTTTGACCAAATGGAATTGATTTTTTTTTATTTTTTTATTATTATTTATTTTTCAATCATAGGCCAAAGAACAAAAACCTCCTTTAGTTTCTTCACAATTTTCATAAATTGGAAGAATCAAATGAATATCTACAACCTATTTTTCAGATTTCATAATTTCTTGTTTAGTCATGCGTTTTGGGCACAAATTTTGAAGAGATGGAGATGAATTTTCAAAAAATAAGACAGGTTTCTCCCAAAAAAATCTCATATACAAAAAAACACATTCAGGTTTGTAATAGATGTCATGGTTCAAGAGATACGAGTTAATATTTGACCCATATTTTCCAGAAATTCGGTCCCTATTCCTAGCAGGCAATTCCAAATTTAATGTAATTGATTCTATCTTTGGGGAAATGGTTGTGCTCGACCACCTAACTCCAAGGATGAGCTAATTTTATATATTTTCATGAATTTGGTACGCAAAATGTTGGTTGGTCAGGGTTTAGAAGAAGAGACACTTTGTATTACATTTTTCTTATATATTTTTCATGTGAGTGAAATGGTAGAGGTTTGATTTTATAGGGATTCGTATGTCAGCTACTAATGGTGATGTAATGTTCCTATTAGAAATTTTACATTGATAACAAGGACATGCAAATAAAATAACACAAAATTTTTTAGAAACAAATACACATGAACCAGAAATTTTTGCAAATCCCGAAACTGGCCAAGATTTTATTAATAGTATCATATTGTGGTACAAGGAGTTGGAGAAAGTGCATGTGCTCTTGCACAAGAAAAGCTACAAGCACCATGTGATGAGTACAAGAAAGCTCAATGGCTGCAATAATCAACCCCTCTAGAAAAATGTGTTGCTGCTCCAACACTACATTGTTGCCTAACTTCGCCTCCTGATTTTCCTACTCTAAAGTGCCTAGAAAATTATAGGAATTTGGGATTGTGATCCTTACCCCAAACCCAGAAAAACTAGAAAGAGTTTCCTTTTATGCCAACCTTCAAAAATTAACCCTTCACAACTTGGCCCTCCTCCAAATATGAACTTTGTTGCTGTGACTGATCCTGTGAATATCTACACTCTGTTACACAAACAAATGTCACCATGACTTTCTGCAGTCTGTGTGAGTCTATCATCACTCATACTTACCTCCTTTGCAAGTCTTAAACCTCATCTCTTCATATCAAGCCTTGAAAATGAGAGAAAGTCCTTAAAAATCTCTAAAACTCTGGTTTCACACTTTCTCTTAGCATTACCTATGGTACCACACCCATTGGTCATGTCCCCTATGCACCTGACTGCTCTGTCTCTATCTTAGAGGGTGCGAACACCTGTAAAAGTTAAAAAGATGCAAGCATATTCTTAAAAACTCACTTTGAGTCATTTTTGGAAGCTTCTAGAGGGAATCTTGCGGTTACAAGTTCGCTCCTTAAGGGTTCATGCATCACATGCCTTTAGGAGCTAACCCCTTGATGTGAGGAGCTTATCCCCTTGAAGGAGGACTCTATCCCTTTAATGGTGGACCTGGTAACCTCCTTCCTTTGCGTTATAAAATGAAGCATTGGGCTGGTTACTAGGGAAGTTGAAAGCTGAATATTGTTGAGGGTAAGTGCTACTGGAACTTAGTCTTCCTAATTAAGCTTTTGAGAGGAGAGATTACATACCTTTTGATCTCATTTGGAAGAGAGTGAGGCTTGTCAAAGTAGAGGAGATCCCTGCTTAGACCCTGGGAAGAGCTTGTACAGCATCAAGGCACCAAGGTTGTAAAGTTCTTCTTCTTCAAAGTTAATACAATCAAGTTTATTTTTCTCAATGAGATGTGTTTAATGGTTTATTTCATAGACTCCTTGATCACTATGATGAACATGATTTATTATATTAGCTATGCAGGTGTTCTTTGATGTTTGAATTTTTGTGTTTGCAGGTTATTAAAAAGGAAACTCTTTGAAGCTGTTGGAGCAAGGCTGCCACAAACTAGCGTTGGACTTAAGGTAGGGTCTAAAACACCTCTTAGTTTTTATTAATGAATCGTAATATGTTTAGAGAAAAGTAGATTTGGTTGTCCTGCTTGTTGCTAGATATCAGTTGATACTAGGGAGATCGGTCTTGTCCGCAAGAATGCATTATCTGCTTAACAAACTCCCAACTCCAGCAATCTTTCTTAAATGGCCCTTCAAATGATATTGAAGCTCCCAAGCTCCAAAATCTCCGGGATAATGTTGCCCCAACAAATCTCACTCCAATGACTACGTACTCCCTGTGTTGTTGTTACTCTCCCTACTCTACATTGTTGTTACTCTCCCTGCTCTACATTGTTGTTACTCTCTCTACTCTGCACTGCTACGACTTGCCTCACCGCTAGAGCTCAACCTCCTTGCCACTATTTTCCTGCTGCATCAACTCGACCCTCCTATTGGTGCTTTCCTGCTACTATAACTTGGCCCTCCTCGTGGTCCTTTCCCTACGGCTGTAACTTAGCCTCCTTGTTGTTACTTCCCTTGCTGATGTAACTCAACTTACTGCTATTGTAACTTGACTCACGACTGCTGGTACGACTTGGAACAAGGTAGAACTCCCTCCTAGGGTTGGTACTCAAAGTCAATCAAAGCAAGGGTTGAGATCTCCGCTGGGAGACACTCGTGTGCTAAACAACACAATATTGGCTTAGCTGAACAACTAAGGCAAATTTGATTTTCAAATAGACAAAAGACAGCCATTGCTCCCTCATTCCTTCCTTTTATAATTATTGGCCATGCATTCCTTATGGGTCCCTCCACCAATTCGATTTGTTTAAAGGAATTTCAAATTCTTTCTTCCCCAAGTGCGTACTTCATGTGGGCCCCATATTCCATTAGAAATTTAACCTTTCCTTCTCCCTCATGTTGGTGGCTTTCATCTCTCTCAAAATTAAGTGGGGACTCCCTCCATCAACTTTTCCTAAGTTTACATGCCAAAATATTTCCCAACACCCAATTACAAAAATAGAAATTCATCTTAGAAAAATTAATTTAATTTGGGACATTATAGGTGATGTGCTTCTTTGTATTGTAAGTTTTCTCTTTGTTATTATCATACATTGAATGCAAGTCTTCCTGTTTAGACAATCAAGGATTTATCTCAGGATACACTGTCAAAGTGTTTTGTTATACACTAGTAAAAAATGATAAATTAATGACTAGGTGACCAAAAGCATTAGTCACCACAAATTTTCAAATTGAAATACTACAAAAAATGAGCAATATCAAGTGACCCAACTAAAAAAATACTAACATAAATGATTAATTTAGTTTAGGAACAAAAATACAACTTCCTAACAAGTACTATAGTAATGCAAATTAGACTTTTATGTTAGTCATTTTAATTGTGTCACTTTAGCAATATAAACTTAAAAGTGATAGTGGATTCAAAGGCTATTAATATAGATTAGTTGAAATCGTATACTTCCTTAAAAATTTCTTTATTGGATTAGTGGATGACTAGAGTTATGTAGCTTATTAGAATCTTTAAGGTTATATCCTTTGATCACATTCACAAGGAATCAAACTCAAAGGTTGATAGATTATCCAAAATGGGAGTGGCCATACAGTAGGATCAAATACATTATGAAGAATATCTGCAAGGAGAAGTGTTGGTTAATTAGTAGATGACACATTTCTTTAGTTGAAGACTTAAATTTTTATGCGTATCTACATTTTTTATTATCATGGTCATATCCATTGAACTTAGGATACTAGTTTTTTTAACTCATATACCAAGTTATTTATCTAGTTTGAATGTACATTATGAGCATAGGAAATAATGAAAACATTTAGAGGTAGTGGTTGAATGTGAAATGAAGATATAATACAACCCTTTCCCACATATATATGGATCAATGTTGACCCATGGTCTCCTCAACACCTCCCAAATGACATAACTCAATACCTTAAGGTAGCCATGGGTACCCTACTAGTTTGTGAGACACACATAAAATTGATTGTAAATAGAAATTTGGATTAATTTCCCTTCGGTATGTATGAACTATAGGGATTGGTGGTCTGTGTGAATGACCATTTCGTTCCCAAAAATGGAATTCTTCCATTGTCGGCAAGCCTGCACAATGGAATACATCTCTTTGTCATAAGTGGGATACTTTCTGACTATGTCTGAAAGTGTCTCACTATGATATGCCACTAGATGCCCATGTTGATTAAGGACTGCCCCAATAGAATAGTAAGAGGCATATGTCTCGACCTCAAATGGTTGTTGCAAGTCTAGTAATGTGAGCACTGGTGCCGAGTAGAGGCGATATTTCAACTCTGTGAATGCCTTTTATTGAGATTCAGACCAATTTTTTTTTTTTCTTTCACTCCTCCCTTGGTGACTTGACTCAAGGGCCAAGTGATATGAGAAAATCCCAACACGAACCTATGGTTGAAGTTGTCAAGACCTAGAAATATGCAGAGCTCTGTCAGAGTGGTTGGAGATGGCCAACCCCGAATGACTTGGATCTTGGCTGGATCCACATGCACCCCGGTTCATCAATAATGTATCCCAGAGACTGAACCTGGGTCATGCCAAAAGTGAATTTCTGCAATTTAGAACATAACTGGAGTTGTCACAGTGTTTGGAGAACCCCTCGAATGTGGTGGAGGTGCTCTTCCCAACTTTGGCTAAAGATCAGGATGTCATCCAAGTATACCACTACAAATAAGTTGGTGAATGGCCCCAAGATGTCATCCATTAGTCTCATGAAGGTTGCAGGAGTATTCATCAATCCAAAAGGCATAACCAACCATTCAACTCTTCCACACATCAAAGGGTTCGATTGGTACCTGGCGATATCCTGACTTCAAATCGATCTTGCTGAAATATGTTTCCCCTTTTAGTTGGTCCAAGAGGTCATCAATCCATGGGATCAAGTACCTATTACAGACAATGATCTTGTTCAGTGCCTGATAATCAATACAGAGTCTCCAAGTCCCATCCTTATTCTATACCAACACGATCGGGCTCCCACTAGGTGATGAACTTGGATGGATGTGACCTTTCTGTAGTAGCTCCTGAATCTGTCTCTTGATTTCATCATTCTCTAGAATGGAGTGTCCATAGATTGTTCCTTTGGATAGTGGCACACCTGGGGTTAGATCGATGGAGTGCTTGACCTAACAGTGCAGAGGAATCCCTGCAGGGGAGGTGAAGATGTCCTTGTACTCCTGCACGACCTTATCCATCTATAGTTGTCGCACGAAGGGGCACTGTCTAGAGGTCGTGGCCACCATATTCTTCTTTGCTTGAGGGTGTATGAGGATGAAATTTTTTTTCCCAGTTTTAGAAATGAGCTTACTGCATTGTTTTGTAGTAACCAAAGAGATGGCGGTAGGCAGTGCTACCTTCGGTATCTTGTACAACTTATTGCCCAAAGTAACAATAATAGCATAAGGCCTTCATTCATACATAGCATGTCGCTTCCACAAGTATGGTTATCCTAATAATACATCAAAAACTTCAAGGGGAGAAACGTCACACAATACCTCATCCATGAAGGGCTTGATGTTGTATGGAAGGTGACACTGCTGGCTCACGCGAAGATCCCATCCTTGGTGAAGCCACCCAATGATGTATGGTTGTGGATGTGCTATGGTTGGTAAGCCCACCTGCTTCATGACCTCTGTCAAAATGAGGTTCTTTTGGCTCCTGCTGTCGACAATGAACTGTAGCGGGGAGCAATTTACCCACATTTGGGAGTGGAAGAGGCACTCCTCCTCCTCTGGATCTTCGGGTTCCTCCTTCTGGATCTTCATGGTGGAAACAGTGGTGTTGGGCTCTGCATCAATAATCTTCTTCCATTTGTCATTCCCCTTGTCACGTTCTGACTTAGATTTGGAACATGCATCTGATTCTGAAACCTTTAGCTCAACACCAATGATTGCTTGGCCCGACACCACCTAGATCATCCAACTTGCTACCAAACCATAACATGACAAACCTCTCCCCTCAATGTTAAAGTGGCTTTTTATAATGGATTAATGTAGATTATTATTCTTACCTTATTAGAGATCCAACCAAAGTGATGATTGAAAATAATGTTTGATTACTTGATATCTATCAAAGATTGAACTCTAGGCATTTATGGAATATGTTAAATAACATGCAAAATGTAACAATTTATAGGCACAATTTCATATGGGATTCAATCATGGATTATCATTACATTTGGATCATAGTTTTTCTCATGGCCCTACAAGGATCAAAAGTGTTTAAGGATATTTGATTGGATTTAAAACCTTAGAAAAACGCGAATACTGTTAGATTAATCAAAGCCTTAAAATTTTTTTTTTCTCAACAAAATTGGATTAAAATATATGCAGTTTGTCTATTATATAGACAACATTGCGATTTATTTTGCAACTATTATTTTGATAGCCTATCTTTGTAGTTAACCTTCAACATTCTTCTGACTAATATTGACTTTAAAAGGTCATATATTCAAATCTTAAAAGACGAAAAAAAGGATTATTAAAACAACATAGAATTTTCACATGATTTTAATAAAAAGATTAACCTCAACACATATTAACATGGTCAATATCCTTGTCATATATAATATATATATATATATATTTTATTATATATATTATATATATAATATTATATATATATATATATATATAATAAAATAATAATAATATATATATATAGATATATAAATATATTTCTTTCTTTCTTTCTTTCTTCTCGACAATTATCACCACGACCACATTTTCACCATAATTTAGTTTCTACAATTAAATATATGAGTATACATAGACATAGAATGAGAAGAGATGTATATCAATATGTAATAAAGACTTGAATATAGGAAGTGATCTTTTTTTTTCTATTTGCATCTTGAACATGGGGAGTAGTCCTTTTTTCTACTAGCATTTCACGTTGGTGAAGAGGTAAGAAAGCCCTCTTTTTTACTTGCATTTTATTGGGCCTTATTTTTACCTCTTTTAATGATCATTAAGTTTTTTTTTTTTTTTTCCTTTTATATTTTTTTCCATGCATTTATTAATTTGGTGGGATCTTTAACATTTCAAACTTCTTTTATATTTCTCTCCATGCATTTATTAATTTGGTGGGAAACTGCTTTTATATTTCCCTCCACGCATTTATTAATTTGGAGGGAATTTAAGACTTTTGTTTTGCCTATGAGAAAAAGTAGCCATCTAGAATTTGTCTTTCACTACTCTAATGTAAAGCTTATCATCCAAAAACCTGGTTTAATATCTTTCAATAGGGTTATGATATGATTTACTTTCTGTATGTGATTGGATTTTTGAAATAACTCTGTAACCATTTTTATTTTTATTTTTATTTTGATGAAGATGTGTTGTGAAGTGGAGCAACATGGAAAACGGGGGGCATTGAAGAGTGGAATGGGTCCAGTTATGGCATGGACAAAACCTCATGTCACTCAATCTCCTCAGTCTCAAATATTGAATGCTAAAAGGGTGATGGGAGATATTGTAGGTGACAAAGAGCACTTGAATAGGCCACTTCCTTAGAATGTCAATGGAGAAGTGAGTCATCATTCAATGAGCCATAATTCAATGAGAAGTCCTTCTATTACAATCCCTACTTCTACTTCTACTCCTCTTCCTACCTCCTCCCCTTCGTCCTCACCACTTAGAAGGTTTCGAGGAAAGGATGCACTGCCTTATGCCAATATAATGTGATCAACGAAGAAATTTGCAAATGCACTTGGTACCTATGGAATTATTATAGAAACAAAGCCTACCCTTCTTGATGCAAATGGCTCCAAACGCAAGATCTCATTTTGAAGGAATTTGAATGCTTTTCTAAAGTTATTACGCTTGATCCCCAAATTTCTTATGCTCTCATGCATTGTGGATTTTTGTACAAGGATGAAGGGAACTTGCTAGATGAAACAAAGGTTTGTTTTTCACATCTTACATTTTTTAGAATGTTTTTCTTTTCTCTTTTCTATACTTTTTTTGTGAGTTACTTGTTTATTCAAGCTTCTGTATAATAGTAGTTGTTTTATAATGGAGTGGGTTGAACAAGAGGTGTAATTGCTTACAAAGTTTTGGGTTGAGGAGGGTCTATTTGATTTCCAAGGAAATTTCCATCTTGTTAGGAGTGCCAGTAATCATGACATGTGAAGGAACGATAGTTAAGGATTGTATGCCCTTTATAAACCCCCTGAAACCTCATTTGCATTGTCCACTAGGATTATCAAGAGTGTCATACTATCATCATGATGTGATGTGCTAGTAGCTTTTGTAGATGGTGAGCGATTTAGTGGGCTACACTAGATGTTGTAGCCTTTAAGTGGATCCTTAGTGAAGTCGAACTTTTCCTCAAACTTTTTTTTTATTTGGGGGGTGAGAAAAATAGGTTTGTAATGGAGAGTGAGCATGGATATTGTTAGGCCATAGGAACTAGGCCTATTGGCCTTGCAGAAATATGATTTTACCATATTTCTTTGAGATATGCCCAAACCCTAGCCACAAAGATATCACTTTGTTCATTGTACATAATTGTTGATTATTTTTTTCATCTTGTATAGAATATAGATAAGAGAAATCAGAAATATGACGAGTATTTGGTAACTATCTCAATATATCGACCAAATCAAAGTAGAAATGTAAATATTGTTTATCTCATTCTCTCTGAGACTTCTCATAGTCTCTGCTAAGTGGACATCTATTACATAAATTTTTCCATCTAAATGTTCTTCCACATCTTCATTATTGCTCTCTTTCACATTGTAACCTCCTGTGTTAAATGAGTCTGCCTTTTTAGTTCACTTCTAACAGGCATCCGAGTGAGGACTTGGATTTTGTTTTGAAAACTCTGTTCTTCCTTAACTGGATACTCTACACCATCCTTAAGCTATTGGGTTATGCTTTCTTCCCTCACAATACTTTGCTTCCTTCACAAACTCTATCTCCTTCAGTTATAGCTACCTTGAATTGAATCTTTCTAAACATTGCACTTGACCTTATCAAGGTGTCTGGATTTTTTTCAGCGTAACATTCTACTTCAATTTTATTCTAACCACAGAGAAGAACAAAATCCACTTTGCATAGGAGATTTTCTTTTCATATTGTTTTGATTTTCTTGTGGTGCCTATTTTTTGGGGGGGTTTTACACTTTCCTTTGATTAGAAAAACAATGGACTCCTAATCTATCCTTCACTTGGAGAAATATCTTCAAAGATTGGTGATTTTTCTGGAAAATCACTTTATTGTTCAACACTGAAAAAGGCTTAACCACGTTGCCTTTGCAAAATAAGGGTCTTGATTCTATTGAGTTATGGTAACTCAGGGGGTATTCTTTGCTAGCTTGTTGCCTTAGCTTGTGAAGAATATTAATCATCCTTGTAAATTATTAATTAAGTGGAGATAAAGCATGGAGATGGTTAGGGCATAGGCACGAAGCCTATTGGCCCTGTAGAAATCTGATTCTACCATATTTATTTGAGATCCACTCCAACACTAGTGTTGAACTGGTAAATCCCCTCTGCAGACAGGGGCGATCCCACTAGCCCAACACGGGTCTAGCAACAATCACACAACGCTAACACGCAGGTTCCTAATTGCAAATCAAATATCGATGATGATGGCCCACTTGGATTCCAACGCTAGTAGTTGTAGAAGAGTCGTCACTCCCGTTCCTTTGCTCCGGCTGGTCACAATCCCCACGATCCTCATGAACGGAAACCTGCACATGCAAAGAACGATACAAATACAAGCATAAAATCCAATATATGCAATTATATATCAGTCAGAAAAGATATAACTCAATCATCATTATAAAGACACATGAGTGGAACCATAATGATAGTCATCTATTAATGAGTAAAAACAGAGAAAGATTACAACCAAGGTTCTGACGCTGAACCTTCTCTGACTGGGCGAGCAGCTATGTACGCCTTGCAAACACCTTCTCTCTCTCAATATTTCGGCAGCATAACCTCCCTATACTTCACAATTCTCACTATCACTCTAGCATTACTTCACCACTCACAAAGACTCTAGCAAAACTAGCTTCTTAATGCATGAGGACAGTCATTTATAGACGGAGAAGGGAGGAATATACATTGTACCAGGACGCCTATTGAGGATTAGCATTATCCCTGAAAAGCCACTGAAATTAGTTTTCATGGATAAAAAGATGACACTTGACCTCTATCATGAGGATTTTTCCCTCAGAGAACTCCATGAACAGAGAGGAAAAAACATATGAGTGCGCGCTGGCCAAAAATCATAACCAAATTTAGGTGGCGCGGGTGTTGCTCTGGGACAGAGCGCCAATGGGCGCGCCCTCTTTTGAGAATCTGAGTCATTGGCGCGGGTAAGACACTGGGTACCTGCGCTAATGGAAAAAGGGAACTTTTTAGGGATAATTTGCAAAAGGTGTCTTCAAGGAACATGAAGTACAAACTTAGGGGAACCTAATGCAAATGTTTTTAGGTTATGTCACTGGTCACAGGTCCCGAAATGCGTCCTCCAATGTACGAAAACAAGGGTAACAGGGACGGTGACCAACGGTGATCCAGGTGGATATTGGTGGCCACCTGCCAAGTCCACATGGACCCCCACCATTTTCTGTCTTAGCATTTTCAGTTTCCTTAATTGTAGCACAACTTACTATTTTTAGCAGTTTTTCGGGTCCTGAACTTCCGGAGCCGTTTTGAGGCCCTAAACGACGTTTTTTGGGATTCCAGGGGCAACACGGGTCCATGGAACATGGACCTGTCTTGCCATTCCAACAATGATAGTGCTCGGATAGATCTTTCTAATGAGCTATTGTACGTGTCAAACGGAGATCATATGCTAAAGTTACGACCCCGGGAAGTTGATGTACCAACTTACACCCAAACGGGGCTCACAGTTTGGCGTTTCATCTCCTAGGGTTAGGTTTTGGAATGTTAAGGGTTTTTCATTGTTTCTCAACAATAAATAGGCCTTCGAGCCTCATTGTAACACAGTTCAGAGGCATGTAGCC
>APFE031531383.1:136563-151740 GCA_000404065.3 Pinus taeda
AGAACTATTATGCGTAAGTTGCAAGGTTGTATGATTCCCTATACCATATTTTATATATAAGTTACGCATTATCAAGTTTTGTATTTTGTAACACAAGCTTTTATCACAAGTTTATATATGAGTTGTATTAACTCCCTTCCTAGTATTCCTAATTATGTCTATAAAACTTTGAAGATTTCTCCTTTGGTTAATTTCATGGTTTATCCGCCCTGATAGGTAATGGTTCTTGAAACTGGAATATAGGTTAGGTTCATCACTTGCATTGTGCATTATCAGTTTCTTTTCTCGTTTTGGTCTTAATATCAACCCCACTAAGATTTCATGTAGAACCTTCTCACTACTTATAAGTTTCATGAATTGTGCGGTAGGATCCTACCTTATCATGGGTGTCCTAGATAGTACCTTGTTGTCACTTATAAAAATTTATCTTATGCGGCCATAAAGTTACATCAAGCCATGCTTTTGTTCAAGGGAGATAAAATTATTGTCGACCATTCTGCAGTGCCTCTTGACTCAATTCTATTGGCATTACCCAATCTGTAAAGTTATTCTCACCATCACAACAACTACATGGTCCTTCACTGATGTTGGTTAAGAAGGTCCACATTTACTTCTTACTGGTGTGTCTGATCTTATCGACTCCGACAATTTCTCTAAGAGTAGACATAGAGTTGGACCTTGGCAATATTTACATCATTGATATGTGTCTTTTTGCTCAGCATCGATCAATATCTAGGGTCTTTCGCTAAGTTTTTTCCCTTCTATTTGATGTCAGCTTACATTAACACACATTGGGATTCATGCAGTACCCTAGTTTCCATTTGACCCTATTGGTGGATTCCTCACCTCTGTGTGAGCTTTTGTTATTGTTTGGTTCAGAGGATTTCTATCCTACACTAGCCACAGCTTGTGTATGTAGGAAATGTACTTCATAATGGTTACTTCATCTCACTTCATGCGAATTCATCCAAATTATTGGTTTGTGGGTTACACTTGCACTGGTTGATGTGGTATGCCTTCATTCTTTCCTTCCAATGGAACTTTTCCTGTCAACTTCAACTCATTTCTCTAGGAACAAGGTCGAGAGTCCTCTTTTCAGTACCTTAGGGTTTGCAGTCATCAGTGGCAGACTCCTTTGCTATCGATAGTGAGAATACATCAAGGTCTCATGATTTGTATATTATTTCAAGTGTTCAAATACAACACATTTATTCACACTTATTAGATTATACTATGGTACCTTGACTCTCATTATCATTATTAGTGAGTTGTATGTCCTTTGCTAATGGTATACATCAATGACCAGTAATCAAATGATTTCTCAAATGGTTTAATTCAGCTCATTTATTCCTAAAATGTAGAAATGTACCATTGGTTGTCGATGGAGACCTCGAGTTGTGTCACCATCTTGGTCCACTTGACAACTCCTTCATTTTTCTACCAATGACACATCCCACATCTATATGTTGCAGTCCTTCACAACAACATATTATACATTGGCACCCGAGTTTATGTACTTCCACTATTCCACCTATATGACTTGGTACTTTTATGAAGACCAATTATGAAACATCATTGATCAGATAGTCTTCTAGCATCATTGATCGAATATTCTTTTATATGTGACATTGAGACATAGATCTCTTGTGTTCCTTTGTGGCTATGATCTGATGATCCATTATGTATTTTACAGCTCCTTATGTTCATTTATGTATACATTCTGGATCTTCTTTATACTTGATAAAAAAACATCTTTTATTACTTATGAGCATGGGTATGCCCACCTTAGACATGAATTTTTTGTATGACTCCTTCCACAGGTATTCCATGGGCTGGAATTTGGTGATCTCCTCCTCGGTTTTCGGAAGCCTCCTCTTTCTATACTGTCATGTGGAAAGAGTTATTTTTGCGGACAAACCTAACCTCCCTAGGAGTCTAAGACTCTCTAGTGACAAACAAACCAAACAAGAGCAATCCTTCTCTAAACATACATTATTCTATGAGAAACCAAGTGTTTTCCGATCTTACCTTAGGTCCAACGCTTGTTGTAGCAGTCCAGCCTTGCTGATCCAGATGAGCTCCTCCTTCACTTTAAGACCCGCATACACTAACAAAGCAAACGATTACATACACCTGAATATTTCATAAAACAAAGCATATTCATCACATAGACCAAGGAGTACATGAAATAATTCATTAACAACAAATCATTGAGAAGAATGGACTTATTTGTATTAAGGAAACAAAAAAGGAACCATTACACCCTGAGCCTTGGTGTTGTGCAAGCTCCTCCCAGGGTCCAACAAGAGATTTCCTCTACTTTGACAAGCTCACCCACTTCCAATATGGCAACAAGAAAGGATGGTAATCTCTCCTCACAAGTTAACAATGGAAGTCCTATTCCAGCAGCATCTACCCTTTGGAATGTTCAGCTTTCAACCTCCCCTCCTCTGGCCCAAGGCCTATATTTATAGTGTTCTAGAGGAAGTTATTCAGTTCCAACATCAATGGGATACTCCCTCTTTTGGATGGGGTAGCTCTTCTCTTGATGGGATAAGTTCCTCTATCATAGGGATGCATGAACCATCTGGAGGCGCTCAATACACGTCAAACACTCTTCTAGGAGGCTCTAGAAGTGACCACAAGTAACTTTTTAAAGATGAAACTCGCGCCTTTTGACCTTTACAGGGGTACGCACCCATCCTTTGGCTTACAGAGCGTACAAGTACGCAAGTACAGTGTGTTTGGGATGCGTACACGCAGGCAAGGTAGAGAGAACCTGCGTACCCAGAGATAAACATGTTTTTAAGTGACTTTCTCTCTTTTTGAAGTTTGACATGAAGAGCAGAGGTATGAGGCTTGACAAGGAGGATAATATGACTATTGATGGAGCCATATTAACTGCAGATAGTCATGGTGACAAATTTCAGTGTAACACTTAAAATTATGCCAAAGTTTCAAAGTCTTATAAAAGTCAAGCTTATCAAATATATCCTCATGACAATGGCAATTTGTGATCAGCATGGAGCAACGAGAACCCTCGATCAAGCACACAGACTGTTGGCCCATGTTAACGCGTGCTGGCGCAGCCAAAAAAAACCAAAGGTTAATTTGAGAAATGGGGGCAGTTTTTTATATGTGATTAGCGACAAGTCGCTAATTGCATATCACAGGGAAAACCCCTCAAAGAAGGATAAGTCCTGACTGCCCGAATCTGAAAATGTTATAAAATGTGGAAAAGTAATTAATTCGATTCCGATGGAGTTGGATTACACAAAACCAAGAGGATATCGGAAGGGCTCGAGACGGTAAGCAGTTTCAACCGAGTTCTGCTCGATGCCACACATCGATTGCCATGCGTCCGGCAAAAGAGAGAGAAAACCGCTCACATCAGACGGGTAAACGTCATGTTACTTATCCGCCCGATATGAGAGATGATCGTTGGATATGGAGGCCCCAGATCGATGGCGGAGACGCGATCTAATGGATGACCAGATTCGACAGGGTAAACAGGCATAATTCTATAAGATTTGAAGTCTGGTATGGACGATTCGTTGGTAGAGATTTGTATTTCGCAGGCACTGTTGTAGCAAATGGAGATAACAACCATTCAAACATTTCCAAGAGAATTGACACTCAGTTCGTTATGAAACAGGTGGCCACCTCCCTGTGAAGCGTTACATAGTGATGATGATGCAGAACAGAGGAATTCAAATGGACAGAGGCAGGAGAACCAGAGCGCCGGGAAGCAGAAATGAACAGTCAGAAATCATATTGGCTTTAAAGCCATGAACTGACATAAACAAAGCAAGGAGTGAGTTAGTCAAGGCAGAAAGCCAAGAGCAAAGAACAGAGAGAAGAAGCTGAGCTGACCTGAAGGTAGCATCGAGCCAAACAGAGCTAGAGAGAGTTAGAGAGTCTGTGTACTCCAGAGAGGGCTTGAGAGGATCGAGCAAACTCCTCTATATGTGCCTATCATGTATGAGTGTCAGATTGGGCTCATACTACTATGACCAATAGAGGTCGAGTTTTAGTAAGCAGAGTCTGTGTACTCCGGAGACTTGGGGGATCCAAGTCCAGTCCTACTGATTTATATGTATTAAGTGAGAATCAAATTGAGCTCACTATTGTAAAAAATCTACTTTGAAAAAATAATAGAGAGGCCACCACTGAAGGCTGGACCAAGAGACGTAGCCCAGGAGCATTGAGTGAACTCCTTATTAAACTTGTTGTGTTTACATGTTTTACTGTTATGTTTTCTCTAACTTCTTCAGTGTCTATGTATTTCTCAATCTTATCGATCCGTCGCATAAAGTAACATAGGCACCTCCATGCACATGAGTCTATAATACCTTTAATTCTTTATCATGGATAAATTCCAGATCAAGTGGTATCAGAGCTCTAGGTTACTAGGTTAGACAAGCTTGTGCTAGATTTTTTTTGTTGAATGCTAACTAGATCAAAGCTTAAACTAGGAGAAGGAGAGTTTGTTGAAACTAACCCTGAAATTGGAAGAGTCTACTCTAAGAGGAAAATGTCAGAAGAAAGTCCCTTGGAATTAGACCCTCAATTCACGGGTAGTTTCATGACCATGAGAGCCATGGTAGAGGAAATGTATAGAGAATTTAAGAGAGGTAGAGAGGAAGATGCATCAAACTCCAAATGAGATAAAGGAGCAGAAGAATCTCTCCTCCATGACCACTTTAAAGGCAAAGGGGAAGAAGAAAAACTTCGCACACCTCCTAGTAGCCCTGAAAACAAAAAGAAGGCATCTTTGATTAAATTAGATGTTAAATTTGATTTACCAATATATGATGGAGAGTTGAATGCAGAGAAGTTGGATAATTGGATTAGACAGATTGATGTTTATTGCAGAGTGCAGAGCATTGATTCAGATAGTAGTAAGATTCAGCTGTCCAGCCTACGCCTTAGAGGCACTGCCTTGGTATGGTTGGAAGGCAGGACACAAGCTGACATGAAGAAGCATGCTAAGATTCTTTATGTCTGGAGTGAATTTGTTTTTGCAATTTAAAATAAATTCTATCCACTGGCCTATATGCAGCAAGCCATGTTGAGTTGGCAAAGTCTTCAACAATTAAAAGGGAAAGTGTACAAAGTTACACTCAAGAATTTAGGAAAGGAGCTTTGATTCTAGGAATTTCTTTAGACTCACCTGAAACTCTCCTAAAGTATATAGGTGGTCTAGACAGCTACTTAAGATACACAATTCTCATGTTTAATCCCACTAGCATAGATGAGGTATTTGTTCAAGCTACACGTCTAGAGGCTAGAGGCAAGAATGTGAACCCGGAAGTTGGGGGATTATCAAAACCCACTGCAAGAAAGAATAAGGAGAAAAGAAAACAGAAATGGAAAGAGAGGAAGAAAAATATTGTACAAAAGACCAAATCTTCATGCACTCACTGTAAAAAGGATGGGCATGATGATGAGCATTGCCAGATTCTACATCCAGAGCTGAAACCCAAGAAGTAAGAGGGAAAGAAGAAGAAGACTACTGCAGCTATTCAAAAGGATTTGGGGTCAGACTCAGGAGATGAAACAACAATTGCAGCCACAGGCATAAAAAGTAAAAATTCTGAAGTGTCTACTAGTAATTCTGCACAATCTACTGATAATGAAGAAAATGAGAGGAAAAGACATGAGATTTTTCATATTAGAGTTGTTTCCAAGCATCAAAAGATTGATACTTTGTTTGATAGTGGCTCACAAGTAAATTTAATTTTTGAAGCAATTGTAAAGAAGTTAGGTTTACTAACCACACCTCACAAAAAGCCATATCCATTAGGTTGGTTATGTGATAAAGCACAGCTACAAGTGACTAGACAATGTAAACTTAGGTTTTCTTTTGGGTCAGAATTTGTAGATGAGGTTGAGTTAGATATTGTTCCCTTGGATATATGTGGAATTGTTTTAGGAAGTCCTTACTTGTATGACAGAAAAGTTATTTTCTATAGAGCTAAAAACAAGTATCAACTCGTTAAAGATGGAATCGAATATATTGTAAGAGCTCATAAACTCAAGAATAATTATACTCTCATAAACTCAGGGCAGATGAAAAGAATTGTAAATTCATGCAAACAATTTTTATTGATGGTTGTAAAGGAAAAGAAACATGATAAAACCAATGTATTTGAGGGTTGTAATGCTAAACAGCAAGCTGATTTAGAAAAAGTTGTTTCAGAATATGATATACTATTTCAAGAACCTAAAGGTCTGCCACCCAAAAAGGAAATAGTATATGATATTAATTTGCAGCAAGATGCTCCATTGCCTAGCATCGGAATGTACAAGTTGTCCGCTTTAGAGAATGTAGAAATCAAGAAGCAGGTACAGGAGCTACTCGAGAAAGGGTTCATAAGACTAGCACATCGCCTTGTGGGTCTCCAATTATCTTGGTGAGAAAGAAATATGGCTCATGGAGAATGTGCATTGATTACCGAGCACTAAATAAGATACCGATCAAAAATCATTATCCCCTTCCTCGCATAGATGATCTATTAGATCAATTGAGAGAAGTTGTTTAATTTTCCAAGTTGTACTTGCATAGTGGCTATCATCAGGTCAAAGTTGTAGAGCAAGATGCATGGAAGATTGCTTTCAAAACAAAGCAGGGATTGTATGAGTGGTTGGTTATGCCTTTTGGCTTAACTAATGCTCTTGCTACTTTCATGAGAATAATGAATGATGTACTCAGAACTTTTATTGATGATTTTGTCATTGCATATTTGGATGACATTCTTATATTTAGTTAAACATGGGAAGAACATTTAAAGCATGTCAAGCAGACTCTAGATGTTTTGAAAAAAGAGAATCTTCATGTTAAACTCTCAAAATGTGAATTTGGAAAAACATCTTTGAATTATTTGGGTCATATTGTAGGGGATGGTGAATTGAAGATAGATCCCTCTAAGGTTGCAGTCATTGTAAACTGGCCTAAACCCAAATCTGCTACAGAAGTTAGAAGCTTCTTAGGAGCAGCACAATATTGGAGGAAGTTTATTTCTAACTTTTCCTTGATTGCAGCTCCCTTACATGCTTTAACAGGATTGAACAAGGTGTTTCAGTGGGGAGGCAAACAACAGAAAGCCTTCGACACCTTAAGAAAAGATTAGTAGAGCACCAGTACTAGCACTGCCCAATCTTCAAAGACCATTTGAGATTGAAATGGATGCCAGTGACTATGCCATGGGAGCAGTGTTGATGCAGCACGGTAAACCCATATGTTATCATTCTGAGACATTTAATTCTATAGTAGTTAATTATCGCACATATGATAAAGAATTGTATGCATTAGTACCAGAGTGTGAAAAATTGGAAACATTATTTAATGGGAAAAGAGACAGTTATACACATTGATCATCAACCACTTCAATATTTGCACTCACAAACTAAGTTGCAGCAATCAAGACACTATAGGTGGATGGGTTTTCTACAACAGTTTCATCTTGTCATTAGATATAAAAAGGGTATACACAATAAAGTTGAAAATATGTTGTCGAGACCAATCATAAACGCATCCACTATACTTAAGCATAATTCAGTATTGCATAAAAGCTACATTGAACAGTATCCTCAAGATATAGATTTTAAAGATGTATATGCAACTTTAAGTCATGGCAAACAAGTAGAAGAATTGGATTATCATGTTAAGGACCAACTCTTCTATCATTTGGGAAAGTTATGCATTCTTCAAACAGAAAGAGTAAAGATGATTCGAGAAGCACACGCTTCTCTAATATCAGGTCACTTTGGTGTAAGTAAAATCGTTGCACAATTGCAAAGATTTTGTTATTGGCCAAAAATGAATGAGACAGTTTCCAGATATGTAAGAGGGTGTACCATGTGTGCTAAAAGCAAGCCCAGCAATAGAAAATTAGGCTTGTACACTCCACTACCAGTTCCTTCTCATCCTTGGGAAAGTGTTTCTATGGACTTTGTTGGGGGATTGCCTAAATCTAGAAAAGGTCATGACTATTTATATGTTGTTGTGGATAGGTTTAGAAAAATGTGTATTTTAATACCTTGTAACAAACAGATTACAGCGGAACAAATTGCAAATTTGTTCTTTCAGCATGTATGGGTTCATTTTGGATTACCCACTTCAATTATATATGACCGAGATACCCGATTTGTTGGGACATTTTGGTCAAGTCTATGGGAATTGATGGACACCATACTGAAGAAGAGCACAGCTTTTCATCCACAAACAGATGGTCAAACAAAAGTGGTCAACAAGACAGTGATCCAGTTGCTCAAAGGCTATTGCAGCAAGCATCCCAAGCTTTGGGATGAACATTTATGTTATGTGCAGCATGCTTGCAATCGAGATAAACATTCTTCTACACAGAGATCTCCTTTTGAGACCTGTTTTGGTTTCACACCAAGGTCTCCCTTGGACTTTGTCTTTGGTAAAGACCTAGCGGTTGATGGACACAATGATGTGGACAAGGCAACCAAGTTCATTGAACAAGTCCAAGAGATTCACCAAGTAGTACAGGAACAGCTGGAAAAGAGCCAAGCCAAGTACAAGGCAAGGCATGATAAGCATCAGACTGAGCATAGTTTCCAAGTTGGTGATAAAGTCTGGTTATATATCAATAAAGACAAAATGCAAGGTGAAGGTAAGAAGCTGAAGTTAATAAGGTATGGACCTTTCAATATACTTGAGAAAATTGGTGAGAATGTTTTTCGCCTTGTTTTACCAGCTTACATGCACATTTACTCAGTTGTTAATGCAGACAACTTGAGACTATTTGAACCTTCATTAATTGAAGATCCTGAAGAGCAGAGTCAATTGCCTTCTATTGATGATTTTTTACCTGAATATCTCAATGAGTTGTAGGAAGATACGGATCTAGACAGGAAGGTGAGGACAACGCGTAGAGGAGATGTTGAGTACCTGAGAATTGGACTCAAAGGTTCAAAACCAAGCAGTGCGAAATGGATAGAAAATGGGCAAGTAAGGAATCTGTACCCTCACTTGATTGATGCTTAAAAACTAACTTTTGGTGGTCCAAAAGATTTTTAAGTGGGAAGGTCATGATCCGAATTGGATCCTAGAACACTCTCTAAGTTTTCATGAACTCTTAAAATTATGCCAAATTTTCAAAGTCTTATAGAAGTTAAGCTTATCATAGATATCCTCGTGACAATGGAAATTTGTGATCAGCACGGAGCAATGAGGACCCTTGGTCAAGCGCGCATATTGTTGGCCCATGGTAACATGCACGCGCGCTAGTGCAAATTGGCCAAAAAAACCAGAGGTTAATTCAAGAAACGGGGGTAGTTTCTGATATGCGATTAGCGACAAGTCACTATCGCATTTCGTAGGGCAAAACCCTCAAAGAAGGATAACCCCCAAGTGCCCGAACCTGAAAATGTTATGAAATGCAGAAAAGTAATTAATTTAGTTCCGACGGAGTGGGATTCCACAAAACCAGTAGGATATCGGAAGGGCTATAGGCAGTAAGCCGTTTCAATCGTGTCCCGCTCGATGCCACACATCGATTCCCACGTGTTCAGCAGAAGAGAGCGAAAACCGCTCACATCAGACGGGTAAACATCATGTTACTTATCCGCCCGATATGAGTGATGACCATTGGATATGGAGGCCCCAAATCAAGGGCGGAGACGTGATCTGATGGATGATTGGATTCGGTGGGGTAAACAAGCATAATTATATAAGATTTGAAGTCTGGTATGGAAGAATCATTGGTAGAGATTCATATTTCATGGGAAATCTTGGAGCAAATAGAAATAACGACCGTTCAAACATTTCCAAGAGAACTGACACTCAGTTCGTTATGAAACAAGTGGCAACCTCCCTGTGAAGCGTTACACAGTGATGATAACGTAAAACAGAGGAATTCAAACAGATAGAGGCAGGAGAATCAGAGCGCCAAGAAGTGGAAATGAACAGTCAAAAAGCATATTGGCTTTAAAGCCATGAACTAACAGAAACAAAGCAAGGAGTGAGTTAGTTAAGGTAGAAAGCCAAGAGAAGAGAACAGAGAGAAGAAGTTGAGCTGACCTGAAGGCATCATCGAGCCAAATAGAGCCAGAGAGAGTCAGAGCATCTATGTACCCCGGAGAGGGCTTGAGAGGATCAAGCGAACTCCTCTATATGTGCCTATCATGTATGAGTCTCAGATTGGGCTCATACTACTGTGACCAATAGAGGTTGAGTTTCAGTAAGGAGAGTTTGTGTACTCCAGAGACTTGGGAGATCCAAGTCGAGTCCTACTAATTTATATATGTTAAGTGAGACTCAAATTGAGCTCACTATTGTAAAAACTCTGCTTTGAAAACATAATAGAGAGGACACCACTAAAGGTTGGACCAGGAGACATAGCCCAGGAGCATTGGGTGAACTCCTTATTAAACTTGTTGTGTTTACATGTTTTACTGTTATGTTTTCTCTAATTGCTTTAGTGTCTATGTATTTCACAATCTTATCAATCCGTTGCATAAAGTAACATAGGCACCTCCATGAACATGAGTCTGTAATACCTTTAATTCTTTGTCCTGGATAAAT
Organism: Pinus taeda; assembly: GCA_000404065.3. Lineage (NCBI taxonomy): Eukaryota > Viridiplantae > Streptophyta > Pinopsida > Pinales > Pinaceae > Pinus > Pinus taeda. The sequence continues at coordinate 147,119 of APFE031531383.1, forward strand.
TCCAAATCAACAACAAACTCACAATGCCCATACCTGGTCTAGAAAGTATTCTTGTAGATTATCCTCTTCCTTAATGCATACCTGATGGTATCCTGATCTCAAATCAATCTTTGAGAATATTGTTGCTCCCTTCAACTGGTCAAACAAATCAATAATACTCGGCAATGAATACATATTCTTAATCGTCACATTGTTCAACTGCATGTAATCAATGCATAGCCTGAGAGTATCATCCTTCTTCTACACGAACAACACTAATGCACCCCAAGGTGGCACATTTGTCCTAATGTATACTTTTTCTAGCATTTTCTTCAATTGCAACTTCAATTCCACTAACTCTGGAGTGCTCATCCTGTAAAGATCCTTTAATGTTGGTTCTATTCCCGATGCCAACTCAATAGAAAATTCCACTTCCCTATAAGGCATCAACTCTGAAATCTCTGCTGGAAACACATACTGAAATTGTTACAACACCGAGTACCTATTCAATACCTCAGCATCCTCAACATCCTTACCTTTATCACTATAATATGCACTGGAAATAATACACACCATTTCTTGTGACTACGTTTTGCCTGCAGAGCTGTAACCATCCTAACTGATGTTGCCTTCTTCTTACCTTGCAAGACTCTTTGTTATCCATTATCATCCAGCATTCAATAACCTTTTCAAAAAAATCCACCTTAGTCCTATGAAGATACAACCAATCCCATACCTAGAAGCATATTGTATGATCCCAACAGAAGCACATTCAGATGTGTCGATGTAGGCATACCATTCAACTCAAATGCACAAGCTTTTACCCAATGATGAACCATTTTCTTAGTACTTGTAGCCAACTACACTAACCAACACTCTACATGCATTTTGTTACTCAAATCACACATATCCACAAAGTCAAGATTAATATAACTATAATTAGATCTAGTGTCAATCAAAATATAAACAACTTGATCTCAAAGCTTACCGTCCATATTAATAATAAATGCCTAATGATCTACTTGCTTGTTATTCAATGATGCATAAATCTGAGGAATACTCTACCCAACATCCCCCATTATTTGTTCCTCCTGAGCACTATAGATTTGTGGTCTGCCACCCTAATGTTGTGGAAAATCTCTCCTGTGATGATCCTTTCCACAAGTCCAACACCGTAAAAGGCTCCCTTCCATCACCCCTTTTATGCTCCTCAGACTGAAATCCTTGTCCTCTATCAAATGCATTGAACTTCTTATGTGATGTTTCATTCTCTTTGTTACATGTGTCATGTTGTCTTCCTTGCTTCTTATCCCATTTTCCCTTAATCTTGTCATTACCTTTCCAATCCTATTTAGATTCAAACCTGCACTTCAATTTCTCATAACAATGTGCCAACTTTTGAATGGCTTCCTCCAACAATGTAGGTTCATCAAACTAAATCCTATCTTTTAACACTACAGACAACCCACTGCTAAATATTTGAATCATGGCTTTATCATCTTTCAAGTAAGACACATACCTCAACAAGGAATCTTCTAGTATAGTTGTTGGGATTTACTTGCTAAGGTAAGTTAAACTTTAATTCCTTTTTTCAACCTGAGCAGGTACACTTAGAGGCACTTATCTAATGTATATAGATCTAGAAAGACCTAGTGTTCTAATGATAGCCTAGTGAAGTGAAATTAACAATGCTCTCTTACAAGAGGTGTCTCCTTGTCTTTTTCAAACAATTAAGCATTGATTTAGATGAAAACAAATCTAATTAAAATTTAATTGCCTAGTTAAGAAAATAGAGTATTAATTACTTGTTGAAGATTCTACCATTCTCTTACAAGAACGTTACTCTATAGAATCCCTTCCAATCCTAAGTCATAACAATTCAAAACAATTTCTAAATCTCAACTAGTCAAGGCAATGAATGGGATAAGTAACTTTGGAAATCAATAATAGTTGATCCTCTTACAAGATTCATTCATCTAACTATAGATTGAATTCTACAATTACAAATCTTAATCAATGGAAATTGAACTATGAACTCACTCTAAAATTGAAATCATAAAATAGCAAACATATTTGTCAACTTCAAGATGAATATTGGTTGAGACTTCTTACAAAGCTCTTTCATAACAAATACAAATCTCTTCAATTAACAATTTTTCAATTGCATGAACTTGTAACACATGAATTAAATAACAAATTCTAAATATCAAATATATCTATGCAATTTATAAAGAAAACTTAAGGAGGGTATCAACTCCGTAGTGGGGGCCCTTCCACACTTTGCAAGCACATTGTAGGCTAACTCAAATGAACAAAATTATTGAATCTAAAAGCATAAGATGAACTCAATAATGTAGCTCTGTATTTAAGTCTGGGAATCACAATACATAAACTGCATTTTTCAAATTTTTCATATATCCAAAACTAATAATAATATAGTTCTCCCTTTGAGTTATTTATCATAATTCTCCATAACAAGAAGAAGCTATTCATACTCATTATTATCCTAATAAGATCCTATCAATTACATCAAAGGACGTCGAATTGGATCAGATCCTCCATTTAGGCAAAAATCTCAAAAATAGAAAATTTTGTTCACAAAATCTGGAATTTTTGCTAAAGTAGTCGGGTTTGACCAGTGTTGACCGGTCGCCTATATTCTTCAAATCCGGAAGTGGATAGGTAATCCACCATCTCTGTACATTTAGGTTCATGACCATAATCTTCGAATTTGCCATCCTGTTATGAAACATGTCAAACCATGGAGCGATTACAGGAAGTCACAACATCTTGTAATTTTTTGGAAAATTTCAATTTTAACACAACAATTTCAAAAATTAATTTCGAGAAAAATAATGACAATGACATTATACCATTCAGTTTCTAAGGGTTATGGAGGAAATATAAAGGTTAAATGGTAAGAAATGATGAGCAAAAGAGGATTTTTAAGTGAAATGGTTAGTCATAAATTGATACCAACATTCCCCCAAACTCAAGATTTTGCATGCCCTCATGCAAATGAATTATAACCTATCAAACACCTCTTTCTGCTTCTGCTTCTGCCTCAGCTGCCTAGAGCAGAGCATTGATGTTCATTTGGGCCTTGTACTCTGTCTTCAAAATTTTGTATTTAGTTTTGATTGCCTTCTTCTGCTTGTACAGTTTATAGGCCCTCTTACCAATCTGAATCTTGTAGGCTTGGAGTTTCTTGACCTTTTTCTTCAACTTTTCAATTTCATCTTGAAGTTTCTTGCTCTGTGTTCTAAGAGTTTCATTTTCTCTCTTCACCACCCTTTCCAAAACTTCAGACTCCATAAGTTAATGCTGCAATTTTTCAACTTTCCTTTCCAACTTCCTCTTCTTCTTACCTGAAAGTTTCTATTCGTGTGGTTCCTTCTCCTTATCTCTTGTTTCCAATCCTTGTATATAATCATATTGAGGCTGTTGTAAAATATCATCTTCTTCCACTGTTTTCCCTCTTTGACCAAATTTAGTCTTTCTAGACTTCCTTGTGTAGGTGGTAAAAATTTTATCCTACTCAGCTTTCTCAGTTTCCTCTCTTACCATTCTTCTTGTCTTTATATTGTTGTTGGATGGAACAGAGATACTAGGTCTGTGCTCCAAAAATTATTCTTCTATATCATCCACATTAATCAATAACTCTAGATGTTGTTGCCCTTCCTGTGGATTCTGCTGCTCTTCCTACTCTTCATCTGCTGTAAATTCATTAGTCACCAAAAAAAAATTCCATGACACACCTATCTTTTGCAATTCATACTCAATTAAGATTTTCACCGAACCAAAATGATATAGGCTCCTATCCTTGTTACTTCTTTTTTTTGTATAGTTTTAGACATCTTAGTTAAGCTTTGCGAAAGAAAATAACGCAAGCTTATAACATAGCCTCCCCTTAGATGCATTAGCAGTTTGATATGATAAAGGAACACTATACTGTATCTGCCCTCACATGTTATGAATTTCTAAATCACATAGACTATTTCATCCCATGGATGAATGAGCCAACTCCTAGGAATCCTTGATTTCCAATTAGTTGATGATACCCTTGTTCTAGATACAAAGTGTGTCCAGGTTTTCTCCTTAAACTGCTTTGTTTTGAAATACTTCTCTCCATCTGGACTTATGCCTATAGCCTAGGCAATTGTATTCTCTGAGACTCTAAAAGATAGGTTTCCTACAGTGGCTCTTTCTCCAATGAATGAAGAGGCAAATTCCATGGTTGTTAACTCATTGTGCCCATTTAATTATTCTAAGAGTGTTAACCATTGTTTTGCTCTAAATATTGCTATGCAGTCTCTATGCAATTTGGAAAGGTCGAATTGTTTTGGCTCTTTTCTTTTTGCCATGAGAAAAAAATTACCTCTTTTTACCCTGTGCTATAAGAAAAATGTTGTTGTGAGAAAATTTTAGTTCTTTTACCCTGTTTTGAAAGAAAAAATTACCAAAATTTATGAGAGAAAACTACCTCAGCCTACTGTCATGCGGAAAGAGTTATTTTTGCGGACAAACCTAACCTCCCTAGGAGTCTAAGACTCTCTAGTGACAAACAAGACAAACAAGAGCAATCCTTCTCTAAACATGCATTATTCTATGAGAAACCAAGTGTTGTTCGATCCTACCTCAAA
>APFE031531383.1:155717-185970 GCA_000404065.3 Pinus taeda
GTAGTCCAAAGCTTGGTTTACAGTATCTAGAAAGGCCAGCAAGCAAGAAACAACAAGAAATTCAACCCAAAAAGCTATTCAAGCCAGTAAATAAGAGAAAAATTTACATGCAAGACAAAGTCGAAATTGTTCAGTTCGTAAACCAAATCGGAGATTGACTGAAGTGGCTTTGATCTACTTCACTACTACAAAGCAATAGTGTTTCGAAGGCTATCTGGCCGTGCTTCAGGCTCCGTCTAAAGTTTACAAATCAAACAACAAAATCAAACAACAAGCTTCTCCCCAGTGGAGTCGCCAAATTGTTGAACTGGTAAATCCCCTCTGCGAACAGGGGCGATCCCACTAGCCCAACACGAGTCTAGCAACGATCACACAACGCTAACACGCAGGTTCCTAATTGCAAATCAAATATCGATGATGATGGCCTACCTGGATTCCAATGCTAGTAGTTGTAGAAGAGTCGTCACTCCCATTCCTTTACTCCAACTGGTCACAATCCCCATGATCCTCGTGAACGGACACCTGCACATGCAAAGAATGATACAAATACAAGCATAAAATCCAATATATGCAATTATATATTAGTCAGAAAAGATATAACACAATCATCATTATAAAGACACATGAGTGGAACCATAATGATAGTCGTCTGTTAGTGAGTAAAAACAGAGAAAGATTACAACCAAGGTTCTGACGCTGAACCTTCTCTGACTGGGTGAGCAGCTATGTACGCCTTGCAAACACCTTCTCTCTCTCAATATTTCGGTAGCATAACCTCCCTATACTTCACAATTCTCACTATCACTCTAGCATTACTTCAGCACTCATAAAGACTCTAGCAAAACTAGCTTCTTAATGCATGAGGACAGTCATTTATAGACGGAGAAGGGAGGAATATACATTGTACCAGGATGCCTATTGAGGATTAGCATTATCCCTGAAAAGCCACTGAACTTAGTTGTCATGGATAAAAAGATGACACTTGACCTCTATCATGAGGATTTTTCCCTTAGAGAACTCCATGAACAGAGAGGAAAAAACATATGAGTGCGCGCTAGCCAAAAATCATAACCAAATTTAGGTGGCACGGGTGTTGCTCTGGGACAGAGCGCCAATGGGCGCGCCCTCTTTTGAGAATCTGAGTCATTGGCGCGGGTAAGACACTGGGTACCTGCGCCAATGGAAAAAGGGCACTTTTTAGGGATAATTTGCAAAAGGTGTCTTCAAGGAACATGAAGTACAAACTCAGGGGAAGCTAATGCAAATGTTTTTAGGTTATGTCACTGGTCACAGGTCCCGAAATGCGTCCTCCAATGTACGAAAACAAGGGTAACAGGGACGGTGACCAACGGTGACAAATTACTGTGTAACAGATAGCTATGAAGCTATCACTTTTCTCATTGTACATAAGTGTTACTATATTTTTTCATATTTTATAGCATATATATAAGGGAAATCACAAATATGATGAGTATTGGGTAACTATATGCAAATATTGACCAAATCAAAGTAGATATGAAATTATTTTTTATCTCATGCTCTTTGAGAATTCTCACGATCTCTGCTAAGTGGACATGTATTAAATAATTTTTTCCTTCTGAATGTTTTTCCACATTTTCACTATTTCTCTGTTACACATTGTAACCTCATGTGTTAAGTGAGTCTTCCTTTTTAGTTTGCTTCTAACATGCATCAATGTGAGGGCTTGGATTTTTTTTTTCAAAACTCTATCCTGCCTTAACTAGATACTCTACACCATCCTTATGTAGTTGGATTCTACCTTATTCCCTAAAAATACTTTTCTTCTTTCACAGACTATCTCGTTCACTTACAACTACTTCAAACTGAAGATTTCTACACACTAGACTTCACCTTCTCAAAGTATTTGGCTTTTGTTCTACTCAACACTCTACTTCAATTTTGTTTTGACCACAGAAAAGAAAAGAATCCACTTTGCACGAGAGATTTTCTTTTCATATTATTTTTATTTTCTTCTTCTGTCTATTTTTTGAGGGATTTTATCACTTTCCTTTGATTATCAAAATAATTGACTCCCAATATATGCTTAACTTGGAGAAACATCACCAATTCCTAGTGATTATTCTAGAAAATCACTCTATTGCTCAACACTAAAAAAGGCTTGACTACTTTACCTTCAAAAAATAAGACGATGTTGAGTCTGTGATCTATGGTAGCTCATGAGGTATTCTTGAACAACTTGGTGCTTTAGCTTGTGAAGAATATTTATGCCATAAGGAATTTCTTTTGAGAAAAAATCCCTCAACTACCACTGTATACTAGTATGCACCATCGGATGGAATGTTAGACGATTGAATATTTTTATGTCGTTGGATTAATAGTTAATCATTAAGAGAAAAATAATTGTTAGGGCGCATAATGGGCATGTTCAAAAAGTAAACAAAATAGTTTCTTGACGGCTTAACCCAGAGGTTTTTTCGTTCCAGATATAGCGGACACTTGTGCTCTCTTTGGTGACAACATGTACACAGATTAGAAGTGGGCAGGGTTTACTCTGAGTACCTAAATTTGGCCTTCTAGTTTCCTTTCTCTTTCTCTGTTACTTGAATTGCCTCCAAGAGCTCCGTTTGGGCTCTTGTGAAAGTGTAATTGTGCTTCTTAGCAGTATGGAAAAGCTTACATCATTATAATAATTTTCCATCTCTTTAAATTCGTTGTATATTTACATAGGCTAGACTGTAATTTTGTTCAAATGGCATGGTTCAATGGTGAATGCACAATGCCTAGTATTTTCTGCACAACTAGCCCTTGAGAATTCGTACGGATTTTATTTATTATATTGTTGTGTAGATTGTTCATTAGCATAGGTTGTTCTCAAGAAATTAAAATTTTGACAAGCCTGAAAAAAGTCTTCACAAACGAAACTATCCTCACTGAATCGATAGAAACAGACTCCTCTCCTTGTGCATGGACAAGTATACAATGTATATAGTTGAGGGTTTTCTCCCTAGATTTATCCTTCATAGCTCTGCGAGGAACCATATCCCTTGCAATAGGAAACCTGACATTTTTGCAGATTCTGAATTTGAGTAATGCTACACTTACAGGGAAACCACCTTCACATCTCTGGGGTCTTCCAAAACTATAATATCTATACTTTGGCAACAATTATCTATATGGTGTGTAACCCATGATATTGTTAATATTGTTAGTTTATTTTAGATTTTAATACATTCTCAGAAGCCTTTGTACCAAGCTCAACAATATTGAAAAATTGAAGTATCTTGATCTCAGTTCCAATATATTTTCTGGTAGCATTCCCTCCCCCAGATGGGGAATTTGTTAAAATTGTTGTATCTGGATGCCAGTGAAAATTCCTTATTTGGATTTTTCCCTACAGAATTCAACCATCTTACTAATTTAGTTAGTCTAGATCTTAGTTATAATGCACTATCTAGATTGTTGCCAAAGGAAATTAGGGGCATGGAAAATTGGTCTGTCTATGGATAGGATCAAACTCATTTAGTGATGAAATACAAATTGAAATTGGAAAACTTGTTAAGCTTAAGATATTAGATTTTCGGGGTTGTAAGTTCACTGGGCACATTCCCTTAGAAATTGGAAACCTTAAATCTCTAACAAAACTTGACCTCTCAGAGAATAACCTTGAAGGATCATTACCAGATAACATTGGCAGTTTTCACAACCTTCTGTATCTAATAACTACAATTAATGGACTAATTTGGTGGATTCCAAACACAATTTCCAATTGTAGAAAATTGCAGGTACTAAATTTGTTATTCAATGTACTAACTGGGCCACTCCCCGATGATTTCACAAATTTGGAGTCAATTCAGAGTTTTCTTGTTGAGGCAAATATTTTGACAGGAACCCTCCCTTCATGGCTTGGTGGATGGAGAAGAGTAAATTCTATAAGGTTAACCAATAACTAGTTTGAAGGTCATTTACCTTAGGAACTAGGAAATTGTTCATCTCTCAAAGCATTGGGAAGTGATGCTAACATGCACTATGGACCAATAATATCAGAGATTTGGCATGCCAAGAGCCTAGCCTCTCTCTCTTTGTCACTGACTCAATTTAAAACTAGAATAGAGGACACTTTCTGAGAGTGCATGAATTTGACAAACTTGTTATTGGATGTAAACAATTTTTCTTATGGAATCTCTGGCTATCTTTCAAGTCTTCCTTTGGTCACCTTAAACATGGCACAAAATAATTTCTTTGGAAAATTACTAGATGAGCTTTGGATTTCACATAAATTGCTTGGAATATATCACTCAGCAATAAATTCGTTGTGGGTGGGTTGTCTTCATCAATTTTTACTGCAAACAATCTACAGAGGTTGCACCTTGATAACAATTATTTACAAGGATTTATTCCTAAAGAGGTTGGAAAAATCAAGAACTTAAAAAATTTATCACTTCATGGAAACATGCTTAGGCAAAATTCCTCCTCAAATTTTTGACTGTGTCAATCTTGTGTTTGTTGATTTGGGAAGTAATTACTTATCTGGCATAATCCAAGAAAGATTGGGCAGCTAGAAATGTTGGATATCCTTGTCCTTTCTCATAACAAGCTTTCTGGTTCCATTCGAGGTGAAATTTGTTGTGGATACAAGGAAATATTCTCATTACCTAATTTTGCGTTTACACAACACCATAGACTATTGGAGCTTTCGTGCAACAATTTGACCAGTAACATTCCTGAGAAGATTATGAACTGAAACGTGATAGTTTAGTTAAGTTTACTGGGAAACCTACTTACTAGTCATGTTCCTCGACAACTTTCTTGGCTTGCAAATTTGACTTTGATGGATTTGTCCTTCAATTTTCTTAGTGGGCCCATTTTACCTGATTTTGAGAGACTCCAAAACCTTCAAGGTCTGATTTTTCTCATAACCAGTTTTCGAGTAGTATGCCTATGGGGTTAGGAAGGATTTAAAGCCCTCTAAAGCTCAATTTAGCAAATAACAAACTAACGAGAACCCTTCCTACAATGCTTGGAAATCCAAAAAGGCTCACTCATTTGGATTTGAGCAACAATAATCTCACCAACAGTCTCTTACCATCTACTTTTACAAATCTGGGAAATCCTTTATTGTTTTTGGATTTGAGCAATAATAGATTTACTATATGAAATATATCTTCACAAGTGTTTTTTGTTTTTCAGAATAATAGTATTATTGGAAGAATTCATGTAGAGATGGATAACCTAGCCTCTCTGATGTACTTGGACCTATCCTCCAATCATCTTGGAGGTATCATTCCTCCCAATTTGTGTAAAATATTTGGCCTCAAGTTCATAAAATTCTTAGAATATGAATTACTGAGAGAGATTCCCGAGAGATGCGAAAATTTTAATTTGTCATTTCTTGCCAACCTGGGATTATGTGAGCAGCCAAATGGTATTGTGTGTCCCTTGGGATCCTTCTTGAGCAAAGGTGTTGTATGGGGCATAGCAATAGGGAGTACATTTTCATTTATTTTCTTGATCTTGGTCATTATTAGGTGGAGTATATTGAGACAAGAGGCTTTCATGAAAAATCCAGAGAAAACAATTCTCACAACTCCTCTTGAACCCATTGACTATGGTTTTATGCATCTTGAGCCTTTAACATCCTAGCATTGAGACTTCTCATGGTCTTTGCTAAGTAGACATGTACTAATTTTTGTTTCCATTTGAATTCTCTTTCACATCTAGACTATTGATCTCTTGCACATTCTAATCAATGCATTAAATGATTCCGCCTTTTTAGTTTGCTTTTAACATGTGTCAGAGTGGGGACATGGATTTTATTTTGGAAAATCAACCATGCCTTTAACTTGACAATTTACCATCATTTAAGATACTAGATTATGTTGCCTTCACTGACCATGCTTTCATTCCTTCACATACTGTCTCCTTTGCCTACAGTTGCTTCCAAGTGAATCTTTCCACACATAGGACCCCACCTTCTCAAGGTGTTTGACTTTTGTCCAACCCATAACTCCATGCTTTTTAAAAGTTCTATTATATGTTTGAAGTCTTAAATTCTTTCTTGCCTACAATAAGGGGTTGCATAAATAAATAATGATATAATGAAAGATATCACAAATTTAAAATTGAAGTTTGATTTCTCTTATTTGTCAAGAAGACAATGATTCAAAAAAATCACAGAGGAAACATCATCGAGAATAATATAGTTATAGAGAAAACCACCCAAAGAGGGGGTGTCGAAAAAAATACTACTGCATACATACTATTAAGAGATAAAATCTTAGGAGAAATTTCATGTACATGGGTACAAGGAAGAGAATATCATGAATTCTTGGAGCCATTATCTAGGGTTTTGGAGGAATACTGAGAAGGATATTCCTCATCCAAGTCAACAATAATTGTATGTACATCTATACTAACATCCAAGGTTTTACAGAATAAATATTGTATAGATGGATGACTAGATGAACTTGTGAAATGTGTTGTTGCCTGGAAGAGGTATCTCACTAATGGTGTCTAGAGGAAATTGAATTCTTGTTGGTATGCCATGAACTATCTTAGGCTCTGAGATGACATTTCTACGAGGCTACTTAAGACGGTGGGGTAACTCATTGATAAAGAGCATATGATCCACTGAGGTCTCATGGATCTAGAATCAAAGAAGGTGTTGGAATTGGCTTTCCACATGGAACCTCTAGTAGATGGGAGCAATGAGAAAAAATATGTGATTATCCTAAGGGTCTCGAGCATGAACAAAGATAGGCATATCTAATTTAAATATTGGAAGAAGGTCAAAATTGAGTTTTGTGATATTTGAATAGACAGTAGAGCCCCCTTTTGATCACATAATGAATGGGACGATGGAGTATGAAATGTCCTTAGTCTTAGTCTCTTGTAGATGTGTAATAACCTAAGTGGGTGTCACCCAAATAACCACTTGAGCTAGACATCCAATTGACAAATTGACTTATGAGAGGTTATTGTTAGCTCTGCTATATACTTCATCTTTCGGAAGGACCAAACATCAACTTGGCCATGTGTTTATACTCAGAAAGGCAGGTCACAACAGTATTCTCTTCTTTTCCCTTTCATGCCCATTTATTCTCATAACCATGCTATTTCCATTTTCTTCCCTTTGCGATGCGATTTGGTCACTATTGCATATAAACCCGTTGCACCCCTACGTTTTTGCTACTGCGATATTGTGATGCGATCAGATCACATATTGCAAAACGCGTCTGCGCCCTGTTGCTTCCGTTACGCCCTGTGTCTTTTTCCAATTGCGATATTGCGATGCGATCTGATCGCAAATCGCATGCCGCACCCAAATGTTAAGGCTCTGCCCTGTATCCTCTGCCGATGAGATGTTGTGATGCGATCTGAGTGCGATCGCATATCGCACTCCTGCAAATCAAATCTCCACCGTCCATTTCTTTAATCTAACGACTCATGTCCAAGTTTCACCTTTGTGCCTTCTCATTGCCTTCCACCAGTATATCTTGATTGTCCATCCAATTCATGCAATGGCTAGTGTTCCTCCTTGGCCATTCGTCCATGTTTGATGCGAATTGTTGTGTTTCTTTTTGGCCAACTTTTGGGCGCGCGAAGACGCAAGTTATGATCTAGCTACCTGTGCATTGAATTCTCTGGTACCGCAATTAAAGAGTAGCATGGTCAAGGACGAGGAAGTACTACCTCAAGCAACTGAATTCATTGGGCAGTCAAGGACATTTATTCATGAAACATTCCTCCTGTTCGAAGAGTACACCAGAGTACAGACAGAGCCATTTTGTTAATTTAAATGTGCAGATTTTAGCAGGAAGCCCATATCTAAATGTAAATGTGGTTGGTGATCCATTAAGACACCTCCATGCATGGCCTAGCAAAGAGTTTTGTAAAAATAACTCTATATATAGCCAAAGGCACGATGTAATAGGTTGATGAGGGTTAGATGAGTGTTAGTATGTTGTAAGTTTCAACTTTTGGAGACTGTAACTCTTATGTAACCTGCAGCGTCTGGTCTTCATTTCCAATTAATACAAGCATCTTTTGTTGTCATTTGCTCACTTTCCACTTCTTCTTCTTGTTCCAGGCTGTGCCTGTTTTGCAGTTGTTGATGCGCTATTGGTTTTAGCAATAGAGGGGCTGTCATCCCACCTCTATGTTAGAATTTAACTGTTTCATTTAAATTTCTTACAGGTTTCTATTGTTTTAATGCATAGAGAGTTGTCATCCTGTTTGTGTATTAAATATTAGATTTACAGAACTTTAAACTAGTTGCAGCCAGCCATCATAGAGTCCTGTGCATCTGCTAGTGTGGTCAGTCTTCTCCATTATCACCTTTTCCTTAAATTGTGAGTAATTGGTGGTTAAAAGCCTTGTAGTCTGGGGGTGTTCACCCATGTCTGGGGTCAATCATAGTAGGAGTGGTTATTTGGCTTGAGTATGCAGCATTTCTTTCATTCATCCACCATTTATCCAACATTTTGTTGAATTTATAATGTTCCCGAGCATCACTGATATACAACCTAGGTGAGTTTCTTGGGGTGATAAAATTAATTGGCGCCGTTGCCGGGGAGAGGATAATCGAAGCTCAGCTTCCCTGGGAGAACGACATAGTTCCAGATTTTGATGATAGACAGAGTCTGGGCACATATTTTGGTTGTAATCATCTATCTAGCAACTCCACATTGAAGTTTTGGCTCAGTTTGTGAGACATACTCGAAGAAATCCTCAGAAAGCTCCAGCTGAACCAGTACCTGAACCTGTAAGGGCTGCTAAACCAAAGAAAGCTTCACACAAAGGTGCATCGGGATTAGGTAAGCCTAAGAAATCTAATTCATCTCTGAAAGATAGAATTGTAGCTGAAGAATTACAGTTCAAAGACTTAGAGCCCAGCACTGTTAATAAGGATATTCCTTCAGAGATTAGTTCGGCCCCTTGTACAGTTTGTTCCCCTTTGAATCTTAGTCCAAAGAAAGCTTCCCATTCTATCCATAACATCCCAGTATTCCCTACCATCCAATCCACTAGTATTCTTTGACATATTCCAATTATGGCAGGACAACAAGCACCTACGAGGATAGAAAGAATTGTAGCTGCTAGATACGGACCTTTGGTCTTGCGTGTCCCATTAAATTCGATGCCTGTGGGAGAATAGCAAAAATATATGCCTAAATTTACTGGTACAGAGGGAGTAACAGCAGAAGAACACCTTGAAGCTTTTTACAGTTATGCTGATAATTTGGATATAAGTGAAAATGATGTATGGATGAGAGTTTTTGTCCAGAGCCTTGATGGAGAGGCTAGGAAGTGGTTTAGAGAATTGCCCCAGAGATCAATAATAGATATTGAAGCATTAGATGATGCATTTTTGAAGCAATGGGGAGATAAGAAGGACTTGTTGTATTATCATACTGAGTTTGGAAACTTGAAAAGAGAAAAGGGTGAGTCTTTGCCTGATTTTAATAAAAGATTTAATCGTATGTATAACAAAATACCAGCTGAGGTAAAGCCTACCCCCAAAACTACCAAACTCACATATGCCAATGATTTTGACTCTGATTTTTGCTTGTTGTTGAGGGAAAAAAGATGTGCTACTCTGGCTGATATGCAAGATGTAGCCCTAGAAGTGGAATCAAATATTATGGTAGCAGACAAGTTAAAGAGTCAAACTGACAGAAGAAGGCAGAGAGGCGAGGCTTCTTCTTCCTTTGCCTCAACCTCAGAGCCTAAATTAGATAAAATGACCAAAATGATAGAGTCATTGGCTGCTGAAGTTTCTAAGCTAAAAGTTGAGCAGAATGCATGGAAAACAAGGCAGCAAAGCACATTTGCTCCAAGAAATCAAAATCCTTTCAGAAGAGCAAATGAGTAATTGCAAATAATGCATAGGGGTGAAGAATTGAAAGAGGATTAGAACGTTAAAGTTCCCTTCCAAAATGTAGTCATGGAGGAAGAACAATTTGAAGAAGATGAGGATGAAATTCACTGCATGGAAGATAAAGGCAGCACTGCATTTTTGACATTGGCCGAATATGAAGAATCATTGTTGCAAGAGCAAAATAGTCAGGAGTGGGATAGAGGAGTTTTTCTACAAGATGGCAACTAGCAGAGATATAATCTGAGGTCAAATGCAAATAATGTCAAAGAGAATCCTGCACAAAGAGCTACTGTCCAAACAGAATCCCAGAATATAAAGCAGAGTAGACCAACAGCTGACCTAATCATCCTCAAAGCTCCAGCTCAAGAGGTAAGAGGTCTTGACAAGTCACCTTCCCCTTTCAGCTTTGAAGCAGAAGTCTAGAAATTAAAAATATTTGTGCCTCTGTTAGAACTTGTAAAGAGTAAAGTATTTAGAAAGTCTATCCTTGAAGCTCTTGAGCTGAAAGCCAAACAAACCTCCACTAACTCCATCAATTTGCAAGATGACAAACTTGCCATTGTGCTCAATCCCATGATTGAACTTGCTGATAATAATTCTCCATCATTTTATGTCTCATTGACCATTCATGACAAAATCCTCCACAATTTCCAGCTAGACACAGGGGCCAACCATAATCTAATGCCTAAAGATGTCATGGAAGAGTTAGGCCTTGATATCACTAGACCCTATCATGATTTATTTTCCTTTGATTTAAAGAAGGTGAAATGTCTTGGACTGATTAAAGATCTGGCTATTACCCTAACCAGCTGCCCATGAAAAGCTTGATGATGGACATTGTGGTAGCAGACGTGCCTCCAAAATTCGGCATGCTATTGTCCAGAGGATGGATTAAGAGTTTAGGCGGGACATCACAGAATGATCTATCTTATGCCACTGTCCCCATTTTTGGAGGAGAAAGTAGGAGATTATACAGAGAAGCACAACTGGCATATATCATCAGTAATGAGAAGAATCCTACAAATCATCCCATTTATGTAGTGGACATTGATTTTGGAGCATGCATTCTCCAAATAGAAGAATCTCAGAAGGCCGAGATGCTGCTCAGGAAACCAATTCTTAAGGCCGATAAAAAGCAAGGAAGTCAGGTTTGGGAGATGTTCTTTGATGGAGCCTATTCCAGGGAGAAAGCAGGAGCAGTGGTAGTGATTGTATCTCCTCAACAAGAAAGCATTCAGTTGTCTTTTAAGCTGGTTTTTCATGTGACCAACAATATAGCAGAATATGAAGCACTGTTGTTGGGCCTTATTGCATCAAAGGACAGAGGAATCAATAATCTGAAGGTGTTTGGAGATGTTGATCTAATAATCCAACAAATAAATAAAACATTTCAAGCAAAGCACCCAAGGCTGAAAGCTTACAGAGATGAGGTATGGAGAATTAGAGATTCTTTTGATTTTTTCTGTATTTCATATATCCCTAGAGCCCAAAATCATCTTGCGGATTCCCTCATTGTTTCAACTAGTCTATTTATACCTCCCATGCCTCCCAAACTAGTTCATGAAGTGCAAATGAAATATAGACCATCCTTGCCTGACAATGTCCACCATTGGAAAGTTTTTAATGATGACGATGAGATTAATAGATTCCTTCAAGTTTTTGATGAATTTTCTGAGATGCAAATTGACCAAGAAAACGATGACTTGTTAGAAAGCCCCCAGTCTCAGCTCAAAAATAAAATTGGTAAAGACAGCATAGCCCAGCTTCCTAATAACCATATTCCTAAAGGTCTAATTCCTCTTGAGAGACTATTTGACCAGAATGATGTACCTTACAAAGCTGCCCAAAAAGAAGATCGATCTGTAGTTTGTAAGCATGATATAGGAAGTCCAGGTCAGCCCAAATATATAAATCTATCCACTCATTTGTCGGCTGATCAAAGTGCTGAATACTGCAGTTTAGTGAGGCAATTTGATGATGTGTTTGCCTGGGAATATAGTGACCTGAAAACATATGACAAGAATATAATTCAGCACAAAATCCCTCTGGAAAAAGATACTGTTCCTTTCAAACAGAAGCTGAGACCAATAAATCCAATACTCCTTCCATTGATTGAAAAAGAAATTAAGGATTTGTTGGCTGCCAAGATCATAATGCCTCTCAGGTATTCTAAATGGGTGGCTAATTTGATAGTGGTAAGGAAGAAGAGTGGAGAAATCAGACTGTGTGTCGATTTTAGAAATTTGAACAAATTCTCAAAGAAAGATAATTACCCCTTACCAAAGATGGAGCATTTGCTGCAAAAGGTCTTAGGAGCCCAAGTAATGTCTTTCATAGATGGGTTTCCAGGCTTTAATCAGATTGTTGTGCACCTAGATGATCAACAAAAGACTGCATTTACCACTCCTTGGGGTACTTTCATGTATGCCAAAATGCCATTTGGATTGATGAATGTGGGAGCTACCTTTCAGAGAGCTATGGATATAGCATTTGTGGGAGAGAAGGACAAATTTGTGCTTATCTACCTTGATGATATAACTGTTTATTCCAGCAACCATCATGATCATTTACAACATTTGAAAAAAGTGTTTTTGAAGTGCAGGAGGTTTGGAATTTCAGTCAATCCCAAAAAATCTCAATTTGCTTTGGAAGAAGGCAGGCTGTTGGGACATATTGTGTCTACTGCAGGTGTTCGCATTGACCTGAAAAGAGTCAAGGCAATTCAGGCTTTGACTATCCCTAGATCAAAGAAGGATATCCAGTCCTTTCTGGGCAGGATAAATTTTGTAAGGAGGTTTATTCCAAATTTTGCTGAGCTGGTAAAGCATGTGACCTCCATGTTGAAAAAAGGAGCAGAGCTAAAATGGACTGAAATAGCAAGAAAATCTTTTGATTCCATCAAGAAGGCTATAATGGAATCTCCCACATTAATAAGTCCTGACTACAGTAAGGAGTTTCATCTGTTTTCATTTGCCTCTGAAGACACCATTGCAGTTGTTCTATTTCAGCAGGATGAAGAAGGTTCAGAACATCTAGTAGCATTTTTCAGCAAGAATTTGAGGGATGTTGAACTGAGATATGATATTATGGAAAAACATGCATATGCTCTTATTAAATCCTTAAAAGCTTTCAGCGTTTATATCCTTCATTCAAAAATAATTGCATATGTGCCTTCTGCTGCAATTAAAGATGTCCTAACTCAACCCGATGCTGATGGAAGGAGGGCAAAATGGATGACTAAAATGATAGAATTTAATATAGAGCTAAAGCCCACCAAGCTGGTCAGAGGGCAGGGCCTTGCCAAGTTATTAGCAGATGAAAATTGCAGGTCTTTGGACATTGATTTCCTGTGCACAATTGCAGAAAATGGTCAAGTAAAAGAAGAGGAAAATGTCGTTGAAAAAGAGAGAAAACAGTCAATGGCCGAGAATATAACTTCATGTGATTGGTATGCTGAAATAACTAATTTCTTGTTGAAGCTAGAAATCCCTTCAGAATTAAGTGCAAGTGAAGCTAGAACTTTAAAACTTAGAGCAGCAAAGTATTGTATCATGGAAAGTCTACTCTATTGGAAGGATCCATCTGGGATATTTTTAAGGTGTTTGGATAGAGAACAGTCAAAAGAAGTTATGCAGCAATTTCATTCTAGCATGTGTGGGGGGCACCACTATTGGAAGACTACAACCCACAAAATTCTTAGATCTAGGTACTATTGGCTCACTTTATTTTCTGATGTATTTGTTTTTGTTAAGTCTTGTGACAGGTGCCAAAGATTTGAAGGAAAACAACAGTTGAAATCCCTACCTCTAAAACCGATAATTGCAAAAGGACCTTTTCAACAGCGGGGCTTGGATTTTATTGGAAAGATTAATCCACATTCCAGTGGTCAGCACAGGTGGATATTAGTAGCCACAGATTACTTCACTAAGTGGATTGAAGCAATCCCTACAAGGAAGGCTGATCACCATGTGGTCATGAAGTTTTTAACAGAAAATATCTTCACCAGATTTGGATGTCCACATAAACTAATCACAGATAATGCTGCAGCCTTCAGAGCAAAGGAGTTGGTGGAAATGTGTGATTCAATGGGCATTAAACTTGTTCATTCCACCTCATATTATCCACAAGGAAATGGTCTAGTAGAATCCTCTAACAAAAGCCTGATTAAGATAATTAAAAAGTTGTTAGAAGACAATAAAAAGAATTTGGATTCAAATCTCAAGTATGCACTGTGGGTTGACAGAGTGACCATCAAGAGATCCACAGGGAGTTCTCCATTCAAACTGGTATATGGTACTGAGGCTGTATTTCCGATTCAGCTTACTCTCCCTGTGGTGAAATTCCTTCAAACAGAGCAGGACGAAGATGAATACATGGCAGGAAGAATCACTGATCTAACAGAGTTGCATCAGATTAGAGAACAACTGGTTGAAAGGGCTGCAGCACATCAGAAAAAGATCAAGGAAACCTTTGACAAAAAGGAAAAAATAGATAATTTTCATATTGGTGACTTGGTCTTAAAATGGGATGCATTAAAGGAGAAGAAATGCAATCATGGGAAATTTGATGCTTTCTGGACAAGGCCTTTCATCATTTCACAGGTTCAAGGAAACAACACCTTCATACTGAAGAGTATGGGAGGTGAAGCAGTCTTTGATGGCCCAGTTAATGGGCGGTTTTTGAAAATATATGTGGTTTAAGGTCTTTGGCCTTAAAGGTTGTAAATAATTTGTTTTTATCAATTTTTGTACAGGCAAAGTAGACTCCATGCCCAATGGAACACTAGGAATTTTGGCTAATTTGTTTTCAATTGGAAAGGCATTGGTCTGCAGGTTCTTGAGACCTCGCAGGGAGGATCTCATCCCCAAAAGGAGCCAGTGTTAGCTTTGCTATATACTTCAGCTTTTGAAAGGACCAAACATCAGCTTTGCCATGTGTTTATACTCAGAGAGGCGGATCGCAACAGTCTTCTCTTCTTTTCCCTTTCATGCCCATTTATTCTCATAACCATGCTATTTCCATTTTCTTCCCTTTGCAATGCGATTTGGTCAGTATCGCACATAAACCCATTGCACCCCTATGTTTTTGCTGTTGCGATATTGCGATGCGATCAGATCGCATATCGCAAAACGCGTCTATGTCCTGTTGCTTCTGTTACACCCTGTGTCTTCTGCCGATTGCGATATTGCAATGCGATCTGATCGCAAATCGCATACTGCACCCATATGTTAAGGCTCTGCCCTGTCTCCTCTGCCGATGCGATGTTGTGGTGCGATCTGAGCGCTATCACATATCGCACTACTGCAAATCAAATCTCCACCATCCATTTCTTTAATCTAATGACTCATGTCTAAGTTTCACCTTTGTGCCTTCTCATTGCCTTTCACCAGTATACCTTGATCGTCCATCCAATTCATGTGATGGCCAGTGTTCCTCCTTGGCCCTTTGTCCATGTTTGATGCGAATTATTGTGTTCCTTTTTGGCTAGCTTTTGGGCGCACGAAGAAGCAAGTTATGATCCAGCTACCTGTGCATTGAATTCTCTACTACTGCAGTTAAAGAGCATCATGGTCAAGGACTAGGAAGTACCGCCTCAAGCAACTGAATTCATTGGGTAGTCAGGGACATTTATTCATGAAACATTCCTCTTGTTCGAAGAGTACACCAGAGTACAGATAGAGCCATTTTGTTAATTTAAATGTGTAGATTGTAGCAGGAAGCCCATATCTAAATGTAAATGTGGTTGCTGATCCATTAAGACACCTCCACGCATGGCCTAGCAAAGATTTTTGTAAAACTAACTCTATATATAGCCAAAGGCACGAAGTAATAGGTTGATGAGGGTTAGATGAGTGTTAGTATGTTGTAAGTTTCAACTTCTGGAGACTGTAACTGTTATGTAACCTGCAGCATTTGGTCTTCATTTCCAATTAATACAAGCTTCTTTTGCTGTCATTTGCTCACTTTCCACTTCTTCTTCTTGTTCTAGGTTGTGCCTGTTTTGCAGTTGTTGATGCACTTTTGGTTTTAGCAGTAGAGGGGCTGTCATCCCACCTCTATGTTAGAATTTAGCTGTTTCATTTAAATTGCTTGTAGGTTTCTATTATTTTAATGCATAGAGAGCTGTCATCATGTTTGTGTATTAAATATTAGATTTACAAACCTTTAAAATAGTTGCAGCCAACCATCACAGGGTCCTGTGCATCTGCTGGTGTGGTCAGTCTTCTCCATTATCACCTTTTCTTTAAACTGTGAGTAATTGGTGGTTAAAAGCCTTGTAGTCTGGGGGTGTTCACCCATGTCTGGGGTCAATCATAGTAGGAGTGGTTATCTAGCTTGAGTATGCAACATTTATTTCATTCATCCACCATTTATCCAACATTTTGTTGAATTTGTAATGTTCCCGAGCATCACTGATATACAACCTAGGTGAGTTTCTTGGGGTGATAACAGTTATCCTATGAGCATACTATATTTCTTGTTATGATTTTTTGGTGTCATCTTATTAGTTATTTGAAAATTATTTTTGAATTTGACTTATGATAAAAATCTTGATAAACTTACTACATTTGCCTTGTTTCAAAGGAGTTGCATCTTTGGTAGTCATTAATGTATTTCCATGCATCCATTATAACCTTAAAAAAATAAATCTAATTAGAAGATAACTTTTGGCTTACAATGTGCATGATTATTACTGTAGGGGTATATAAATGTTGTTGTTGCTGCGAAAAAAACAAAAATGAAAGATGATTATGAGCCAAATTTGAAGCTTTCAAAATAGATTATGCAGACACAAAATTATGGCAACAAAGTGATTGATGGAGATGAGGATGTTTCTTTCATTCTTGGTTATATTAAGAACTATGAGGAAAAACTTTCACCCAGGAAGAATCAAAGTTAGGTAGAACATGAAAACCAAACAATGTTGCTTAGTGTGGAATATCTGAAGAGAAACAAACTTGCAGAAAATGGCTCCAGGTCAAAAAAATCAGATAAAATGGACTATGAAGAATGTGGTATTTCTCTTATGAAAATAAACAGAGCCCTAGTGGTTGTACCCAATACAACAGGGAATTTAACTGTGGAGGCTACAAGAAGCTCTGCTGTGAAAAATGAGGTGGAAATTAAATATGTTGTTTCCCACAAAGATGATAATCTAGGAACAAGAGACATTTCTAGTTGGGATTGAAAATGAAGTTTTTTAGGAAACGATCATGGAGTAAAAATTGAAGTGGATCCATTACTCAAAGTTCATTATGCTTTAGACTAGATAAAAAAATATTATGGTGAAGATGAGTTTAGTGATATTGATAAAGAAAAAGTTTTGCATAATCTTCATAAGCATGATTTGCAAGTGGAATAACAAATTGATAACAAGAATCCAAGTGAAATGAAACATCATAGGCCAATGATAGAATTTATGTTTCATAAAGTCGGAAAAGAATAATTGTTATTGGTGTAGGGCCTTCTGAGCTAGAAGTTGCTAGGAATTTGCAGTGGCTAAATTGTCATGTAATTGTTTTGGAAGCATGAGATAAGGTAGGTGGAAGAGTTTATATAGATTGTTCAACACTTTCAGTTCCAATGGATCTAGGTGTTAACATTATTACTGGTGTTGAGGCAAATATGGCAACATAAAGAAAACTAGATCCATCTACATTGCTTTGAACACAACTTGGCCTAGAGTTGACAATGCTAAATAGTTATTTCCCTCTATATGATTTTGTCACTAGTCAAAAGTTCCTGCCATCTTAGATGAGGCACTTGAAGTAGATTATACAATCCCACTTGATGACATGGCGATTCTTATTGCTCATAATGGAGATGTAGAAATGCACATTTCTTTGGATGAGGGATTAGAATATGCTCTAAAAAAAGCAACACATTACTCGATCAAGCTCAACTGGTTCAGATTTGGAAAGCAGTAAATGAAATCCTAAAAATTATGACTATCAAAGAAAAATTCCATATTCCTTAGTGGGAGACTTAGAGGCATTGAGTGAAACAATTGATTCTAGCATAAACGCAATTTCTTAAAGTAACATTTTAATAGTTGCAGGCATGGAAAATGGAACTAGTATGGATCTCAACTCGATAGACTAAATCTATCTAACAATTCCAGCATCAAATAAAAAATCCTCAATCCACTTGACAGATTAGTTATGGATTTTCATTTTGCTAATTTGTAGTATGGTTGTGTAGCAGAAATTCGTTGGGTTTCACTTCCTTATTGGAATGAGGATGATACTTACGAAGGTTTTAGATGAACTCATTATATGATTAAAGGAGGTTATATCACTATTATGGAGGCATTAATTGAAGGTCTTAATATTTATCTAGGTCATGTTGTAATAGATATTTCATACTTTACGAAGGACCCAAAGTCAAAAGGTTGAATAGAGAGAGAGAGGTCAAAGTTTGCACTGATAATAATCAAGAGTTGTTGGTGATGTAGTTCTAGTAACTGTATCCCTTTGTTGCTTGAAAGAAAATACAATATATTTTTCACTAACTCTTCCAGATTGGAAATTAGCCTCCATTCAACAACTTGGATTTGGTGTCTTGAACTAGTTATTGGATTCCCAAAGGTCTTTTTGGATGAGAGTGTGGATTATTTCGGGGAAATTGTAGAGAGCACAGAGTTATGAGGCTTATGTTCTATGTTTTGGAGTCTAAAGAAAATATTTGGTGCACCAGTTTTTATTTATATTGTAGTTGGAAAGGTGGCAATAGATGGACATTATTTAGAAACCTCCGATCATGTTAAACATGTAGTCATGATCTTCTGAAAGTTTTTTGGAGAAACTACTATACCAGACCCCATTGCATCTGCTGCTACAAATTGAGGTGGTGAACGACTCGGTATATGTGCTTATTCTTATGTTGTCTTTGGAGCTTCTAAAGAGGACTATGATGCTTTGGGCAGGCTTGTAGAAAATTGTTTATTCTTTGCTGAGGAAGAAACTTGTAAAGAGAATCAAGATACTGTTGGTGGTTCATTGATGAGTGGTATTTGAGAAGTTGTTTGAATCATTAACATTCTAGAAAACATAGAGGACTCCATGGTAGAGGCTGAGGCTATGCTGTTGCACAAAGGCGGTCTGATAATGAAAGAAGTGAATTGAGGGACATGGTTAAGAGGCTTGATGTGGGAGAGATTTCCAGTGTTCTTTGAAAATGATATCTTAATGGGGAAAAAAATCCCTTGAGAAAATATGCTTTACTTCAATACATGTTTGGAAATGCAAAGACAACAATTGGTTGTCTATGTTTAGCAAAGAAGATGTTCTAGCTACCTGTTGCTACTATGAAGGATTTTGCTAGCACAAAAGAAAGGCTTGGCATTCTCAACATATGGATCCTAGTAGGATAAATGCATTTTCCTAATTTTTTTTGCAAGTTCATCTAATGGATTTGAAATCAATTATTGAGGATTACCTTGTCATTTCATTTTCCAAGGAGATTGTAATACTATGATTTTATTTCAAATTTCGTTAGTGGCATTCCATTATTTATAGATAAATAAATTGTGTGTCACTTTAGAATTTGTTATGCATCAACTTTCCTCCAATCAACTCAGAGGGAAGTATTGGATGGCTATTGTAATGTGTCATTAAATTGTTCTCATTCCCTCTCTAGAAATTTCCAATTTTCTAATTGAGCTGATAGTTCATATCAAATTGGCATGGTTTGTGAATTTAGGGACTTTTGATTTATTATCTCTATATTCTTCAAGTTTAAAAGTGTAATGAAGCCTCATGCACCTTATTATTATAATTTATTTTATTATTTTATTATTATATATTTATTTATTTATTTTATTTTATTTTATTTTATTTTATTTTTATTTTTTTCAGTTTGTACTCGGTTACTCTATATTTGAGTACTTTCTACATCCTAAACAAGTCAAATTTTAATATAATTGTAATTATATTTAGTTCTTGATTTGGAAATGACAATAAAGGTGTTGTTGAAAAAATATTAGGAAGAAACATGGGTGAGGAATGAAACTTTGTGCTATAGTGGACTAAGGGAATATCTATTTTTCCCTTTTTCATGGGGAAAGAAAGATTACATGGGTAAAGATGGAACACAATTCTTGTGCCATTGTGTACAATTGCTACTAATTGCTTCATTTGATATGATTGCAGTACAAAAAATCGGTAAAGACACTAAAAACTTCACCACATCTTGTCATTTTTTTTCTCTTTTTTTCTTATGCTATTGTTTTAATGATATAGTTGATCTTAGATCCCTTGAATATTTTAAATGAATAGATAAATTTTTTAAAGATCCAGCAATGCCTTTTTGATAAATAAAAAAGGAAAATTTCTGCTTGATTTTACAGTTAAGAGGAAAGTTTGTATTTGATTCATTATATATTTGCAAAAGGTTCTAATCCAGTTCAAGAAAAGAAGATACTCAAAGTTCTATGGTATGTTAGTTAGTAAGAAGTCCTCTTTTCTAGTTCACCACGTAATATTTCAATAAAAAGTGTCGATATTTCACTTCTATCAGGGAGCCACGAAGAATCCATAGTTAGGAAAGCATAGTTATGTAGTAGAAATACATCAGGTGAGAAAGACATGCTTTGGAAAATTATATGACAAGGGAATAAATATTGCTTGAGGGGATAGAATTCATAGGTTGATACTTGATATTAAGACTTCCTAACCCATCCCAAAGCCCTACTAGAAGTGTAAATTGTGGATTGAATGGAGATAAAGAAATTCTTGGGAACCATGGGAATGATCCTGGATAGAAGGAAAAATAGGATGTGCACTATGGGAAAATAAAAGAATAGAATATTATTTTTTATGGTAATTCCTATCTAGAGGTTAATACAAAGGACTTATAGAGAAATAAAACAAAATGTGTAAGTGCTATACCTATTAAGGAGTTCCAAATTAATGGTGAAAATAATGAAAAAAATATTGGAAATGTGCAATACAACTCAAATTTTATCTTCAGACCTTGGTGAAAGGGAAGAGCGAAAGGAAGACTTGGCAGAGAAGACCGTTGAGATAGAAATAAGAAAATACTGTGAACCTAGTGAGAACTCAGAAGGTTAGTGAAGGTTTCTCTATCCATTCTCGAGAAAAAGCAGTAGCATGGATGATTGTGGGATGAATTTACTATGAAGCATATTTGTGATTGAAATCTCAAAAGATGAGAATGCAAATTTTGTAGGCAATTCTGTAACAAATTTCATGAGAACTTGAGAGAATTTAGTCCAGGATGGTTTATCAGATTATGGATCCAAACTCAATTCACCTCAGAGTGATGATGTAGTAGGTTAAAATATGTTGAATATGAGGAAAGACAAGAATGATCACTATTCCATCTATCAACGAGATTCTTCTAGAACCAACTTGGACACATTTCAAAATATGGAATTCACTGGTAAAAAGGAGGATGCACTGGATTCCTCTATGAGGGATTTGGAAACTAGAAATGTTGTTATGGTAGGGGATTGTATAAAGGGCCTTATTAAAGACATAATACAAGAGCACTCATGTTCAAACAGGGGTAGGGAACAACCAAGGGATGACTTCTGTTATGATGTTGAAGAAGTGTACATCAAAGGAATTGATGGATTGGATTAAGACTATGAAGAACAATCTTAACTAGAGAGTAGAGACAAACAAGAGGGACTTGGTGGACACCAAATAGAAGACGCAGTTAATTTAAAACAAGAAAAGGTACATGTTAGGGGCATTAGTGTATAAGGAGACAACCAAGGAAGTAGTGAACAATGCTTGGAAAAGGAAAAAGAGGTTTGAAATGAAAATGAAGAAAAGCCAAGTGAAGGATATGTTCCATGCATAGGGGCCTCTGATTCTAATGTTAGGGAGCCAAATAATTGTCATTCAGGCCTTTCTGACAATGATTTTATGAAAATTACACATCAAGTGGAAAACAAGGTTGGGAAAAGAAGAGGGCCATGACAAGAAACTTGACTATAATAAGTTGGCTGATACAGATGTAGAGGATATAAGTTTGTCTTATGAAGAAATTAAAAGTAATGATGTGCTTGATGCCAAGGAACATCATTCTACCTATGGACTTGAACATGAATACCAAGGGAAGGGTGAACACAAAGGTAATGAACATCTTCCTGTTGCATGGAGCATCACATATAAGGATGATAGTTAGGAAAGTCTAATCGATAAAAGAGAGTGCATGGAACTAGAGAAGACTGTGGTGTCTAGAGAAGTAGAAAATAAAGAAATCGATGTGACTACTATTTATGACAAGAAAAATGTTGCTACGGAGATGGGATCTTGTACTGTTATTTATCTTTTTGACATTAAAATGAAAGTTTAAATCTAACATAATGAGATTTTAGAGGTATCTTCTAATATTGGTTATGAAGGTCCATAAAGCATTACTGTTGTATCTTCAAAATTTATAGAACATCAAGAATTCTATTTGAAAACAATGGTACAAAGTGTGTGGAGAGATGGACTACATTCTTTTGACCAAATTATAGCAATGACCATCCCTCTAACAAACTATGATGGAAGAAATGATTCATCAGAAATACTTGCTTTTGACTTGAATGAATCTATTGAACTGGATGAAGCGGGTCATTATGACGCAACGCTATCCACATCAACATCTCTTTTATTAGTTGTGACTTAAACAAGTGCTTATGTTCCCCTTACTGTATCATGCACTAGATTATCAACACCAATTGTAGTGGTTTCTAGGTCAAAGGTACCTTTCATTCCTTCAATAAACCTAGTGAAAAGCATATGAGAACTAGGCTGGAAAGGATCTGGAGAAACAAGTTCTTTTCGACCAACATAACCTAGAGAAATAATTGATCTACCACATCTTGTGTCCAAAATACCAATTTCATATTCTTATGAATTTAATTCAATTGGAAAAGGAAATAGAGATTCATTAAATATTGATATTGAGGTGGTTTCTGAGAAAACCTCTGAAGATGGGTTAATAACAATGGATTTATATTCTCAAATATGTGAACCATAAACAAGCTTTAGATGCAGAGATATGAGCATAAATGATTTTATATCTTCAACCGTCGAACCTTTTGCTCCTACCACACCTTGTAGTTCTTCTAATTCATATTTAGAACTGAATCGCATTGATGATAGTGGGGAGAATGAACCGATAAAAATGCCTCTTGGTATTAGTGACGAAAATTTTGGATTGACTTTGAAGACCAAAACCATTGCATCGTCCCTTGGAGCTTCATATGTTCTAAGATATTTTGAATTGAATGATGAGGCCACTTTTGATTATGGTTGAGATGAATTGCTACCTCATAATTTCAGCTCATCTTCTCAGCCTGTAGCTGACCTAAGAATGAAGGTCAAGCTATTCAATTCATCGTCTTGTATTTCTACTAGAGATTCCTTTTATTCATTTACAATACCTTTTCATTTTAATGACAAGATAGATCATCAAGTTATCACTATAGTTTCATCTGCATCTCTGTCTAATCAGAGTTCATTGCCTATTCATAATTTGTTCAGTGGTGATATACATATAAAGGGCATACATCATTCTCTTCAAATCATATTATTTCCTTTTCAAATGGCACTAGTAAATCAAACCCATTTACTGTATTTCGTTTTGGGTAAAGCTTTCATCTCAACTCTGCTTCTCTTTCAAGTGAATCACCTTCCTATCCAGAATAATTAGGACGAGGATGTTTTCCATGCATTGTTGAGCCTCATCCATCCTCTCTATGTCTATTCACACATCAATAGAAAAATGGATAAACCTTGAGACAATTGTGTCAGAAAGTATTCCAGAACATGATTTCATTGAAATTAAGTTCTTTTGAATTCCAACCGAAGGAATACAAATATTTTTCACAGAGGTGGCGTAGCCAAGTGTTCAAATATAGAGCATGCAATGCAATGTAAGCAAGCTGCATAGGACTAGACCCCAAATCCTGTAGTGTAAAATCCCATCCATTCCTGTACTACAGTGAGAGCACTCTAAATTTCACAAGCCTATAGTTTTCTGCATTTACACAAAACCAAAAATCCCTGTAATATTATGACTTTCTAGTGGCAGACCTAGAATTTAATTGTCATTAATGCCAACATCACACTAGTTATTTGCCAAGGAAGGGCTTACTGACATATTTTTGTTTGAAATCCTGTGAGAAGTTCAACAGTTGAAACAACATGATTCGTATACTCTACAGGTTTATTATCTGTGAATCCATCTGTAAAATCAAAATGAACAATTTTGACTCATTTTTTACTCCATGAATCATTGGAAAAATATTTGAAATCCAAGTACCTTGGCATGGTTTAGTTATCAAACATCATCTCTAACATCTTTTAGATGACAATTCTGATGATAATATCATATGTCAAATATCTAATATCAAATTCTTTTGGAGATTGAACCTCTGGAGTTAGGAAAAGGGTTTTTGGATACTTGAATCTATACCGTTGGAAGAGGGATTGTTCACCAAACCAGTCAAGCTAGATATACACAACTAGCTATTTATTTTCTTTAAAAACCATGTATATATTCAGATAAATAGATATTGTTTTCTTCTGGAAGCTGGAAACTACCATATCTTTAAAATAATCTATGTTATTATGTATTCATGTAGATGGATGTTGTTTTCTTTCAAAAGCAGGAAACTATCATCTCCATTGGATTGAGTGTGTTGAACCTACAAGTTTTTCTTTGTAATGTGGGTGGATGGATAAGGTTATTACTACAACAACTCCATGGTTGGGGTTTGAAGTGTTTTAGATTTGAGGGTGTCATGCCCACATATTGAACAACAAACAACATAATTGACATGTGGGTCTTATTTCTCTACATGTAATGATATTCGTGTGTCCCTCATAATAAGAATAATATAGTAAGCCATTGTATGAATGTGCCATGGATAAATCTCTAACTCAAGGATGACAATTGAAGGAAGTAGTTAACCTCGGGTTGAGGATTTATTGGAAATCAATATTTAATTATGACAAGTCTTGGTAATTTTCCTTAGATATGAACTAAACCAATAATGGCACATTCATTTCACTCTGTTATTCTTTCTCGCCAGTTAGTATAGGGAAATGAATGCTTCGAACAATGAAATGCTAGGTTTAATTGTAGGAGGAAATGGTTCTTTTACCCGATATTTGGTAGAGATTTCTAAGAGTTACAAGTTTATTTGTCTATTTTGTGGAGTTCTAGTGCTACAGTAGTTTTTTCTAGTGCCACGCATATCAGTGTTATGACAGGTTGATTTAGGTTTAAGCACATCCATAGGGAATTGTTGAAATCTCTAGGTTTTAAGTAGCGACATGTGTTTCAAGCACAGGAACAAACCACATTGCTTCAGTAAAAGGCACAGATTGTATTCCTTCAGGCACAAAATTTTAGCTTACATTGGTGTTTAGGGGGACAAATTACAGTTGCTGTAGTAGCAAAAACAAGGGAGAATGTGTTGGGAGAATAGATTAGAATGTATGGCAGGTGTAGATATCAATTTTTTAGTTTAATTTAATTTTACTTTTCTATAACCCAAAAAAGTCATGTTAAAAGAACTAATTCCTATAAAACACTATGATTTCAGTTGTAGGCTTTGAAATTTGAGGAATTTTTAAATTCAACAAAGCAAATTGGTAAGCATGGTGAGAGAGCATAAGTCCTTAGATGATCTGACCTATCTTTCATATTTTCTTAAAATATATACTTTCTCTTAAATTGTTAAGGCTTGTCTTATTGTGGTTTTTCAGAAGATTCATTTTTTAGATAGATCATTTTAAATAGCTGTACCTTTCACCTCCTTTGGATTGCATTTATTTCAACAAAAAACCATGATGCTTGAATTCTGGATATTGAACTATGTGGAAATTTTGTAAAATGTCTGATATTTCACGAGGACATTACATCCATCATCATGGACAACAAGCCTTCAATTTGCATGTCATTTGAAACAGTGAAGTCTCCTCTATAAATTAGTTGTAATTTGTTTTTTTAGAAGAATCACTTATATCTTGGAATATATATTAAACTTTTGTTAGGGTGTAATGATAGAAAAAATGGTACTATAAATGACTAGAATATTCAAAGTGAATTGTGCTTATGATTATAGGGACATATTTGCAACAAAGAGGATATACAGAAGGTTTTTTAATTGGCCAAGTAAGTAGTATATTTGGTTATGCATGTTACATTATGTATTCTAGATATTGAATAAATTATTATATGTTTATTGTTTTTATTTTGATATTTTTAATGGGTATAAAATGTTCCAAATCATTCCTTTACATATTCCATGTATATGCCCCCTTTTTTTACATCTGTGTCTATCTTTTGTTTCAAGAGTGATTAGGTCATAATTTGTGGTTTGTCATCTACAATTTAGTATGTTGATTAACATAATATATAAATAAGAGATAGTTGCAGACTGCCAAATATTATCTAGCTTTAGGCTACTTATTTTGATGTTTGAGTTGTTGATGATTGGTCCTTTGTTCTTGCTTTTGTGTACTATCCTCCTATTTCTTACACCAGAACCCTTACGAGTATTAAATTATTTAATCTAATTAGAATATTTTCTTTATTCATGGTTTAGATTTGTTGGCGTGATACATTTTGTTGGATTGAAGGATGTTGGTGAAAGTGTAACATTCCATTACGTTATTATAAGAACAATATAGTTGGCACTACAAATCTATATGAGATTATGGCCAAACATGGTTGTGTTAGGGTCCTATAATTTTAGGAGTCCCATTTTTTTAATAAGTTTTCGTCCCACTAGGATATTGTAAAAATATATTTTTCATTTCAAGATTTCTTAGCTCAAAAGAAAATAAAAAAAAGAAATAAAATTAAGAAAGAAAACCAGAAAAAATATAAAAATGAAAAAAGAAAATAAAAGGGGATAAAAGAAAAATGTGTGAAATAAAGAGGAAAAAACATTAAAAAATTAAAAAAATAATGATCCCTGTAGCGAGCTAGTCAAAATGTTGCTTTCAAATCTATTATAAAGTCTCATTTGTATGTATTGATTCATAAAATATAGGTTCTATTTTTATTTTCCGTATGATTTGACATTTTCATCCTTTGTAAATAAAGATCGCACATAAATGGACGATGACGATGACTCCCACCTAGATCAACAGTGGGAGGAGGATTTTAAACCCCCCATGCATTGCTGATGGTTAACGGAGGGCAAGAGTCCTCAAAAGTAGTTTGTACAAAATTGCTTGAGGTGACGTGTCGGCTCTACAATATTTTCAGGGGGTCCCCTCCCGAAACTAATTACTACTCACACCCCCCCCAAAAGACGCTCGTCTCCCCATCACTTGCACCTGTCTCTTCTGCCTATCCACCAGTGCCATTTTTCCTCCCTTCCACCCTCCATGTCACACCATTCACCTCATCCATTTTCCATGTCACCCCTCCACCTCATATGACCATTGAATGTTCAAATTACCCACTAACAAATGAATGTTATGAATTAATTATTCCTGCCAATTGATTGTTGTCCCAATTAATTGCTCCCGTGCCTGAAGTGGTAACTATTCTGTTAAGATCCCCTTCCATTTCCATTATAAAACCACCCCAGGAGCTTGCATTCGTTTCCTTCCATGCATTTATAGTCTGTGCAGGTTGATATTAAGCCAATTTGAAGTCATCAAGTGCTATTTGTTAGAAATTTCTTTGTGGAATTTGATCAATTTACCACTCCAGTAGCCTGTCTCTTTATTTCTCGTCTTCAATTCAAAATGTCAACACAAGGGAAAAGGAAATATGATTGAATAAAACCTAATGATCCCCCCTAATCAAGACATTGACAAAACTCCCTTGATCGACACCCAATTCAAAATTGGTGAGATTGATTGTGGGTTTGACCTATACGAACTTCACAATTGGGCAAAGCAAAAATTCCTGGACCACAATGATTATTTGAGCATTGGGAATCCTTTCTCCCTCAATTCATCTTCCCCAAACCCATTTCTTCCCTAAATTGTCCACTTGGAGTCACCTCTAATACCTCCCTAGCAAGAAAGTAGTGACTGCCCAGAATAATGAAATTATCTTCTCCATTTCTCCTGAAAGTATTTGCCAAGCTTTGAAAATAAATATCCAAGCCTCCTTGCATCCATTTTCCACTAACCCTTTGATGTAGTTGTACAAAAAACTTAATTTTCCCTAGAGAGCTCATATATTTGAGTGTTTTCTCCCTCAAAATGTTGAATTACCCAGAACAAACACTCCATACCATGTTTCCATTTTCCCAGAGATGTGAAAATAAGTAATTTCCATGGTGACTAAATTACTTGGTTATTATACAAATCAATAGGTGGATGAAGGAGTTTTAGGATTCTTGTCAGTACTTTCAATAGAACAAAATCCTTCAGTTTTTTTTAATTACAACTAATTCGTATCTGATGCCATCAATGATAAGTTTATGAAATTCAAAGCTAAAGGAGTGTTTAAATATCGGTTAGTATTAATATATATTATGTTATATTATCAGGTATATATATTCAAATTCTAGTTGTAGAAGATCGACGAGCAGGGTAAGCTATTGTCAGTTATCCACTTGAATTCACTAGTCAAGAGGAATTTAGAGGAATACACTTATACAAATTTTGTAGAGCAGTTTATTCACACTTCTTTGTGTCTATTATGTAGTGACATTATACCAAGGATATCACTAGAAATCAAGAAGGTTCTTACACCTCTCAGAATAGTCAAACAACAGAGACTGGTATTTATACCAAAATAACACAGAGAGCAATATTTATGGATGTGAACTCCCTCCATATAGACTACCAATTTTTGTTCCAGTGAGAATATTTGCTGTAGAATATGCTAGATAGATGCTAAATATGGATGAGCTATATTTTGTGTCCAACAAGAAGAAATGAAAGTTTAAGCTAAAAGCATAAGTAGGCCCATATATTGTGAACACCAGAGCAACTGCAAAGGAGGTGGAGGTAGTTCTGAAACAGATGAAGTTCAAGTCCAGTTTCACATGGTCCTATGACCCCTTGGGAGTCATATCTAAGATGAGTGTTGGGTCCCTATAATACTAGTGATTACCCCATTACTATTGTACTTGTACCCCTTATTAATATTGTTGTGCCCCTATTGTCCTCATATTGTTATTACTGTGCCCCATAGAATCCCTCTATTGTTATTTTTGTGGCTTTATATTATTATTGTTAGTTGGCTGGTGTTATATTGTGACTCCTTACACTCCTATATATAGAAAGGAGGTTTTATCATTTGAATCATGCAAGAATTGTTCATTTATGTAATGTAAAGAAGGTTGTCCCCTCGAAGAGGCTAAATTCTAAGGCATTGATCTATCTTTCTATCTTTTCTTGAGCTGGTTTCATAACATTTGGTATCAGAGCTTTGGATTCTAGGGTTTTGCTGCTCCAAACAGGTCATCATGGCATTTTCGCTATAATTTTGTTTCTGCGACGTTTCAGAAGCTAAAAAAAAACCCATTTGAGAAGACCTCGCACTAAATCTCAGGTCCAAATTTCAGAGCTTTTCGCGCTATATTTTCAGAGATAGGAACTGAGGAAGTTGGTCCTTTTGCAGAATCTTGAATTACATTCAAAACAGGTGACCTCGGGAAAATAGTCATAACTTTCTCTCTGAGCATCAGATTGAAATTTCGTAAGAAGGTACAAAAAGAGGACGGAATGTAGTTTCTTGTATATATTTGTCAGAGCCAAAGGTCAAAACAGGGACACTTGGCATGTCATACACGTTCGCTCTACTGAATTAGTCTATAATCAGGTCATTGTGGGAGATTTGGCATAAAGCTTCATTGGAGAATCCAATTGGGGTCAGACTGGTGGCATTGGAAAGAGGACATAGAGGGCTATCACAGGTCACAATTTCAGAACTAGATGACCCGAAATTACAGAGATACATCAGAGGCAATATCGAGCTCCTACAAAGTGAAAAAAGGTGTGTATATTTTCTAAATGTTTGCTTAAGCTTAGTTTGAAAAATTATTTTGAAGGAATTCAAAGGGCATAGTGAAGCATTATTATTAGTAATTGATTCCCCGAAGAAAGAAAATGGAAACACCTAGTAAGCGACCTGAAAGCTCTAGCATGACTCATGAAGAAGAGGATGAAATGCAACATGATATATCAAAATTACGAGACCAAGTGCAACAAGTGTCACTTGCACAAACAGGAACAAAATCTAAGATGGATTGTTTAAAGAAAGGTGTAGAAGCTAAGATGAATGACGTGGAAGCTAAGATGGATGATTTGAAGATAGATATGAAGACAAACATGGAAGAATTGAAGATAAATATGAATAAGTTGCTACAAGAAAGGGTCACTAAGGGTGAAAGGGTAGTAAAGGAAACTCATGATGAGAAAAAAAGAAATGTTAATCATGATTCCA
>APFE031531383.1:189405-205101 GCA_000404065.3 Pinus taeda
GGAAGGATCATGTTCAACATGTTGATAGAGTGCTCAAACTATTGGAGGAGAAACAATTATATGCAAAAAGCTCCAAATGTTTCTTTGGAGTACAAGAAGTGGAATATTTGGTTCATATTGTATCTCATAAAGGTGTTAAGGTAGACCCTAGCAAAATTAAAGCCATTAAGGAATGGAAAATCCCCACATCCATAAAGCATCTGCGAGGATTTCTTGGGTTGACAGGGTATTAATGCAAGTTTGTTAAGAATTATGGGAGAATAGCAGCACCTCTAACAACATTATTGAAGAAAGATGCATTTTCTTGGACTCTAGAAGCAACGAAAGTCTTTGAACATCTTAAAGAGGCAATGTGCCAAGCATCGGTCTTAGCTATGCCAAACTTCACAAAAACCTTTATTGTGGAATGTGATGCCTCAGGAAATGGAATTGGTGGGTTTTTAATGCAAGAAGAAAGACCATTGCTTCGAAAGTCGTCCAATCAAAGGAAAGTATTTACACAAAGCTATTTATGAGAAAGAAATGTTGGCAATACTACATGCACTTAAGAAATGGCGACCTTACCTAATGGGAAGACACTTCAAGGGAAAAACAGATCATGATAGTCTTAAATAGTTTTTAGAACAAAGAGATTATCTTCAGAAGAACAACAAAAATGGATCACAAAGATGTTGGGTTATGACTTTGAAATCATCTACAAAAAAGGGAAGCAAAATGTTGTTGCAAATGCACTCTGAAGAAAGGATGAGGATGTGGAAACATTGCTTTGCGCCATTCCTATTATCCAACCAGATTTGATAAATGAAGTAAGGGATGAATGGAAGAATGACGAAGAAGTGGGGGCACTCATTGAAAAGTTACAACAAGACCCCAATACATCTGATACATTTAGCTGGAAAAAGGATTCGTTATGGTACAAAGATCGCTTATACCTCTATAAGAATTCCCAACTCAAACAAAAGATTCTTATGGAATTGCACACCTCTCCCTTAGGAGGGCACTCAGGATTTTAAAAAACTTACCACAGGGTTAAGAAGGATTTTTTTGGGATGGCTTTAAATTTGATATTCAAAAATTTGTGGCGGAATGTTTGGTTTGCCAACAAAATAAGGTTGAAACAATTAAGACACCGGGTCTATTACAACCTTTATCCATTCGAAGCCAACGTTGGGAGGAGGTTTCAATGGATTTTATCACAGGTTTACCCAAGTCTGAGGGAAAGAGTGTCATCATGGTGGTAGTTGACAGACTTACCAAGTATGCACACTTTTGTGCATATCACATCCATTTAAAGCCAGTACAGTTCTAGTGCATTTATGGAAACAATTCAAAAATCTACATGGAAACCCAAAGATTATTGTAAGTGACAGAGATCCCATTTTCACTGGAAATTTTTGGACAGAATTATTTTTTTGTCTTGGTACTTAGTTAGCTCATAGCTCATCTTATCATCCTCAATCTGATGGGAAAACTGAGATAGTAAACAACTGTTTGGAAGGATATCTTCGTTGCGTTGTATCTGATAAACAGACACAATGGGTCAAATGGTTGCCTCTGGATGAATGGTGGTATAACACTTCCTTCCATACAGCAACAAAAATGACGCCATTTATGGAACTTTATGGGTATCAGCCACCATCCATCACATCATATTTAAGAGAAAATTCTAAGGTTCAAGCAATGGAACATCACATCGAACATCAAAAACAAGTCCTCCAACTCTTAAAGGATAACCTCATGTTGCACAAAATAGAATGAAACAACAGGCAGATCAACATCACAACGAAAGAAGTTTTGATGTAGGTGATTGGGTATTCCTAAAGCTACAACCATATAAGCAAATGTCACTCAACCAAGCTAAGAAGGATAATAAATTATCACCAAAGTATTATGGTCCATACAACGTGTTGCAAAAGATTGGTACTATGGCATACAATTAGAGCTTCCTGCAGCGTCTCGATTGCACCCAGTTTTCCATGTTTCATGTTTAAAGAAGGTTATAGGAGATAAGCTACCAGTTCAAACAATATTGCCAGAACTTGACGAGGAAGGAAAAATTATATTGGAACCAGAAGCAGTCACATAAACAAGAACTCGACAGCTACGAAATCGATCAATTTCAGAGTATCTTATCAAGTGGAAGAACTTATCTGCTGAAGATTCCACATGGGAGGATGAGAATTTTATACAGAAGCATCCAGAACTACTCAAACGTTGAGGACAACACTTTTTTTGAAGGAGAGGACATGTT
Organism: Pinus taeda; assembly: GCA_000404065.3. Lineage (NCBI taxonomy): Eukaryota > Viridiplantae > Streptophyta > Pinopsida > Pinales > Pinaceae > Pinus > Pinus taeda. Next base: position 191,657 of record APFE031531383.1, read on the forward strand.
GGGTCCCTATAATACTAGTGATTACCCCATTACTATTGTAGTTGTACCCCTTATTAATATTGTGTGCCCCTATTGTCCCCATATTGTTATTACTGTGCCCCATAGAATCCCTCTATTGTTATTTTTGTGGCTTTATATTATTATTGTTAGGTCGGCTGGGTTATATTGTGACTCCTTAGACTCCTATATTAGAAAGGAGGTTTTGTCATTTGAATCATCCAAGAATTGTTCATTTATGTAATGTAAAGGAGGTTGCCCCCTTGAAGAGGCTGAATTCTAAGGCGTTGATCTATCGTTTCTATCTTTTCTTGAGCTGGTTTCATAACAATGAGAGTTGAGTAGAGAAGTACTCAATACCCTCATACACCAAGGAAATATATATAACAATATTCTAACCAGGAGGAATGGGAAAAATTCACATTTCAGGAGGTCGAAGAGCATATGGTTAGTTAGTCCTCATTACAAACTCCCATTCCTAAAGATAAAGAAAGAAAAATGCCAAGGGAAAGCATGTCTCCCACAGACTTAGAAACAAAAGCTACTAATTTTCTGGTTTTCAAGAGAAGGAAAAAGGATCAACAGACCACAAACGTGACTAAGAGCATAGCTAGTCCTCAAGTGATCAACATTCAGGAAGAATCTTAAGAAGAAAGGGATGCATATGAGAAGACTATTTGGATTTTGATGGGCAATCCTACCACCTCTCTCCCTTATATAGAAGAGACAATTGAGCCTCATATCTCTTCTAATTCTTACGATACACCACAACCAAGTATTTTCATAAGGTATAAAGATATTAAGTTAAAGAATGAAGCTCTCAAAGCTTCTACATATTCAGAATTTTGGAAAAAAACTGCCACCACCTAGCACAGGCTATTTTCTACTTTTGATTCAGACAAGGGGCAATTTCAAATGGCCTTTATAGCCCCCAGAAGTGCTAAATATTATAAGGCCTCGATACTCTCAACTGATATTAAACAGGTTCATGCAATTGATCAAACCAATTTTGATTAGCAAGCAAGTGAGATGATTTATTCAACTCTAGCCAGTTCTACCATGGCAGCTGCAAAATTGAAGACTTCACTGAATAACATGTACTCATAGCTTAAATCAAGAGGATGTCATTTGTGGACAAAGACACCATAATTAAAACATTGTAAGAATCAATTATCAAACTAGGATATGATCCTAGTGATGTCAAGGTAGAAGAGGAAGTGAAGTAAGAATGCAAACATTTAGGCTCTTAGAAAATAACTCAAACTGCCAACTGTAGAACAACCTCAGACTAAATAAGTCACTAGTTTGGAGATGGATAAAGAAAAATTGTTTACTTTAGTAGTGAAACAAAATGAACAAATACAGAAAATAGAGCAATACATGGAAGAATTACTAAAATAAAAAAGAGAAATGGGAGGCAATTAGAACATCCTCATCAGCAGGTACATCAGCAAGAACATGAACTTCAGGGACTGTAACCCAGCTCATAAAAAAACATCAGTTTTAGATTCCTCAGAAAGGCTAACTCAAGCTTTGGGGGAATTGTCATTAATAAGAAAAGAAGTGGAGAAATTATCAGTAGCCCTCACCAAGATGGAGGAATGTAAGATAAACAAAGATAATGCATACTTGGCAGAAGTACATAAGAAATTCAAACTTATTCAGCAAATTCAATAGTATGAAGACTAGTCCATCATTATTCAAATGTTCACAAAGGAAAAAGCATCATTTGTCACAACATCAATGCCACTGAGGCTTATGGACTTTAATTCAAATAATCTTTGAACGGGAAGAATTGGTGCAGAGTTTTAAAGCAACAATAGCACAGATGAAATTTGGTATTGAGCATAGGCCAGAATAAGCTCAAAAGATCATTAGGGTGTTGAACTCAAAACCAAAGAAGAACTTAAAGATATTAACATTCATGACGAATAGAAAAATTTATGGAAGTCAAAAGGATTTTGATTAAAAAGAATTTGATGGTGCAATTGGAGAAAATATTCTAAGAGCTAGAACTACAGGTAAAAATATTCAACAGAAAGTTGTTTGTATTGCAAGAAAGGGGACTTCTAGATCTAAGAAACTCTAATGAAAAATTGATTACATTAGAGAATTACCAAGAACAGTTAAGAAACATTGTTGTAGATGTGTCAAATCTTACAAAAGAAAAGGGAGCCATTGGTGGAGAAGCTTTCCTAGAAGGCTTGCAATTTGATTTGAATATACAACACAAAGTTCATCATTTACTTTTATACAAGACAACTTTTCAAACTTACACTGAGGTGGATGAAAGGTTTAGAAACATGGAGAACTTTTCAATGCTAGATGACAAAAGGTGGGACCATTACTGGAGTTAGTTGAGAAAAGAATAAACTAAAGACCTACATTTTTGGCACAAAAGCAGAAGCGAGGAGCTAGAAAAAAGGCACAATCAACAACAAATTTCCTTTAAATTTTTAATAGACAACATAATTTGTCCAAGGATTCTACTTTTATTTTTAGTTTAGAAAAATATGTAATTTTGTTATAATATCATTTTGTACTGAATTCCTTTTTGGAATCTGATATTAGTTTAGAAAAATATCTATAAGTACATTGTAATAAGATTTAACAAGGGTTGGAACTTGTACGAAAGAAGAAGCTTTGTATTAATGTAAGTTGTGCATTGTACTAGAAGTGATCAATTTACATATATAAAGAGAGTTTTGTTTTAGGATTCCCGTGTCAAACAATTGGTGAAGTACTTTCTTATGTAATTTTTTTCCCTCTTTATTGTTGCAAGAAGATTAAGGGATGAATTTTCTTAAGTGTACTCTACTCTGGCTTGTAAACAATATTAATGTTTCCATTCTAAGGGTAAGTATAGAATTCATCTCAGTGTGCTTTATATTTATTTGAACTTAAATCATATTCATCCTATCCACACCAAAAATACTTTAAAAGGTCCAAAAGTTTGCCTATCCTTCCCTGTTATAGCTGCTCTATCATTTTTATGTTTGATCACCCAAAGATTCATGACTCATGTGTAATGGTCTTTTTCGGCACTTTTCAACCAAAATATCAATAACTAGCCTAATATCTTAAAACATAAATCTAAAATGGATATCCTAGATCCCTCTCTGAAGCTGGATGGGCTACATATCAAATTTATAGGTGGTTTTGTGGTCACTTTTGGGTTTCTCTTCACAACCTAGGGAAATTACGGAGCCATAACATTCCGGTGATGATATTAGGGACACCTCAAATAAATAACATATTTCCCTAGTAAATATTATTTTTCAAGCTCCAAAGTTATTTCCTTTGGTGACAATTAAGTAGATGCTATTAAGGTTATTTTTCCACCAAGAATTTGTACATATACATATTTGTAAATAATCCATTTGAAGATCTGGCTCTGCAAGGATCTACACTAGATCCTAACCCACTATAAATTATAAATAATCCCGAGAAGCTAATTAGGAACAAGAGTTTTATTGAGAGCCAAGCAAGAAATAACCCTTTACCAAGAGTTAATTCCCTACCTGAAAGTTTCATAATTGTTAAAGATATTGAATTTGACTTACATTTTGAATAGAGTTTTTTTAGAATCAAATCAGAGAGATTTGTCCCTCAGACAATCTTTGATGAAAACATTTTGAAATCTTATATGTCAAAAAATCAACCTCTCATTCCAGATTCTGATCATGATGTTTTAATTTTTTTAATAAACTTGAAGGTTTGGTGACTAAATTGAATCAGGCTTCTAAGAAATCATTTAAAGATCATATAACTACTTTTTATTCTTCTGCCTCATCATCAACTTCTCCTGTGATTTCTCTTTTTACCACTGTCTTCATTTCATCTACAATCTAGATTCCTTCTATACCAACCCAGTAAGTTATAATCCCACTTTCTTGACCACCTCTAACATCTAGCTCAACTGTGGTTTCATCCTCTACCCATATTCTAGTCATGACAACACGTTATGCCCCTCTGGATTTATTAGCACAACTCAATTCCATGCCCTAGTCGTATGGCCAACGTATACCCGAATTTGATAGCAATAGGCCTATCACAGCACAATAACACATAGACAAGATGAATTACTTCTCATATTTGGAATAAGTTAAGGATGTTGATGTGAAAATGAGGCTCTTTGCACAAATTTTGGCAGGGGAGGTTAGAAAATGGTTCAATGGATTGCCAACATGTAGTATTGTAGATCTAGAACAATTTCACCGAAGTTTCCTTGCAAGATGGGAAGTTAAAAATAACCATCATCAGATATTGGTAGAAAATAAGAGTCTAATAAGAGCTTTTGGAGAAACAGTTCAATATTATTGCACCAAATTTAACAATATTTACAATTCTATTCCAACAACAATACAACCTCCACTAGGGTTGGCGTTAATCCAATTTCCAAATGAATTTGATGCTGACATGGATTATCAATTGAGAGAGAGGAATCCTACTACCCTAGAAGAAATGCAAAGAAATATTGTTAGTGTAGAAGCAAATTTGTTATCCAAAAGAACAAAGTTAAAGGCTGAAAGAAGAGTGACTATCAAAGAAGAACCTTCTTCTTCTTCATCAAATGAAAATCTAGACACCTTGGTTAAAACAATGGAAAGGATGATGGAAAAGATGATTTTGATTGATAGGCCTCCACCAAGAGAAACTCAAGGAGGTCCTCATATCAGAAATTCTAATTTTAGGAGGAATATGCCCCAAATTGAATAGAGAGAGAAAAGAGGCCCAACTGATCAACAACAAATCAGACCTCCATTCCAGGAGAATTATGTAGATGAAGAAACTAAGATAGCAGACAATCCCAAAGAGAATCAAATCAATCTGTTTGGGGAAGGAGATATAGAAAATATTTTATTGACTAAGGAAGAATAAGTTATGTTCTTACTATCACAACTAGAAGTCACCCTTGTAGACTCAAATGATTATAAGAAGGGACACCAACATGTTGGGTAGGAAGATGAAGAGGGTGAAGCCCTGTGGAATATGGATTTTGATGGGGTAGTGAGAAAATAAGGAGAGGGGGTAGTTGTTTGGGTCTTAAACCCAAAAACAGGTATAGCAAAGGGATATTCTTACAAGCTTAATTTTCAATGCACGAATAATATAGCTGAGTATGAAGCACTGATTTTAGGACTGCAACTTTTGAAGAGGTCAATAGCTAAAAACATTTCTGTACATGGTGATTCAGAACTCATCATTAATTAGATCAAAGGTGAGTACTCTACTAAACACCCCAGACAAAGGGCCTACTGAAACGTTGTCTTAGATTTTATGTAGTGTTTTCCATAGTATCTGTGGTCTATGATTCGTATGGGTCAAAATATCTTAGCTGACGCATTAGCTAAAATTCAGCTAGCACTTGTAATATTCCTTTCCATCCCAATAAAAAAAATGAGATTGAAGTGAAGCATAGACCAGCTATCCAGATAATGTTAGATATTGGTAGGTTTTTGCTAGTGATAAGAAGGTAGAATTTTTTTTTGTAGTTAAAAGAAGAATTTGAGAAGGTACATATTGATACAGATAACAGTGTAGATAATTATATAAATGAAATAGTGTTGAATGATATCAATGAAAATACATAAGATCTTGAGATCCTATAGTTGAAAGATAGTGTGTTACTAAGGGACTTAGTGCCACTAGAAGAACTTTTTGATTTTAGTGATGTGGCTAGAAATCCCAAAATAGAACTAGTAGGAGATGATGTTGAAGACTGTAATATAGGTACTGAGGAAAATATGAATATTGTAAATTTCCCCAAGTCCTTACCTCCCAAATAAATAAATAAAATTATATTGATCTATTGAAAGGATGTTCTTGTGTGTTCACATGGGGATATGAAGATCTAAAGGCACATGATACCATTATTATACAACATACCATTCTCATCAAAGAGGACTAAAAACCTTTCAATTTTCTTTTAAGGAGGGTAAATCCAGTTCTGTTACCCTTAATAGAAAAAGAGGTTAAAAAAAAAATAAAATTGATTCCAAAATCATCGTGCCTTTAAGGTTCTCAGAATGGCTATTAAATCTAGTGCCAATAAGGAAAAATACAGGGGAAATAAGTGTATGTGTGGATTTTAGGAATCTAAACAAATTTTCTCTCAAGGATAACTTCCCTCTACCAAAAATGCATCATTTTTACAGAAGGAAGTTGGCTCTAGTAAAAAAAATTTGCTTGACGATTTTTCAGGATATAACCAAATTTTGATACATCCAAATGATCATCATAAACAATCTTCACAATGCCATGGGAACCTTTATGTATGTAAAGGTTCCCTTTGGCATTATGAATGCGGGAGCCACTTTTGAGAGAGAAATGGATATTTCTTTTGCATATTAGAAAGATAGATTATTGTAATTTATCTAGATGACATCACTGTATTTTGCAAAATAGATGAAGATAATTTGTTTCACTTGAAGTAGCTTTTGATAAATGCAAGAAATATGTTATTTCATTGAACCCCAAAAATTATTTGTTTAGTTTAGAGGAAGGAAAATAATTGTTCACATAATTTCAAAAGATGGTATTTGAATTGATCCAAGTAGAATTGAAGCCATTTTGAATATTAATCTAGCCAGGAAAAAAAATTCCAGTCTTTTGTGGGTAGGGTAAATTTTCTAAGAAGGTTTATCCCAAATTTAACTGAGATTTTATGGTTTATTACAAATATGTTGAAGAAAGATAATGAGATGAAGTGGAAAGTTGAAGCCAAAAGATCATTTAGTGATGTGAAGGCAACCTTGCCCTATGCTCCCATTTTGACTAGCCGATATTTCACTAAAGATTTCATTACTTTTTCCTTTGCCTTAGAATATACTATTGCAGTAGTCTTGTTACAGAAAAACAAGGACAGACATGAACAACCTATAGCAGTTTTTAGCAAAGCATTAAGAGATGCCTCCTTGAAGTATAATATCATGGAAAAACAATCTTTTTCTTTATTAAAGGCCTTGAAAGATTTCAGAGTATATGTATTACACTCTCACACAATTCCTTTTGTTCCAAGTGAAGTGGTAAAGGATATCCTCACTCAGACTGATCCAGATGGAAAAAGAGGGAAATGCATAGTAGGGATTTTAGAGTATGACATCGAAATCAAGCCTACAAAACTTATCAAAGGCCAAGGATTAACCAAATTGATGGCTGACTCAAACTTTCAAGCACTAGACATAAGTTTTGAACCTACTCTTGATGAACAAGGTGATATGGCAACTCCATAGGTATCAGAAAAGTTTCTTACTTCTCCCTAGTATGCAAACATTGTGTATGTTTTGCATAATTTACAAGCTCATGCTGGTTTAACCAAAACCAACACTAGATTTCTCAAAGTAAAAGTTGTAAAGTTTTGTATTATAAATCAAGCTTTATATTGGAAGGATGTTGGAGGTATTCTGCTGAATTGTTTACTGAAGGATGAAGCTGATAGGATCATGGAAGAATTTCATCAAGGTGACTGTGGAGGACATCTTTACTAGATGGCCGCAACAAACAAAATATTGAGAGATGGTTTTTACTGTCCTACCTTGTTTGCTGACATTCATAAAATGGTTTCTACCTGTCATCAATGTCAATTTTTTGAAGGCAAGAGAAAAATCCTACCTCTACCCTCAAAACTATCTCAGTGGAGGTGCCTTTCCAAAAGCGGTGTTTGGATTTTATAGGATAAATTCATCCAAGTTCTTTAGCTCAACACAAATGGATCCTAAAAACAATAAAATACTTCACCAAATAGATAGAAGTAGTCCCAACCAAATAAGCTACAAATTTTGTCATCATTCAATTCATTGAAGGTCATATTCTCTCCAGGTTTGGTTGTCCCCACAAAATTATTACAGATAATGCTGTTGATTTTAAATAGAAAACGATGATTGATTTTCATAACAAGTATCATATAGTTTTAGGGAATTCTACTGCTTATTATCCCCAAGGAAATGGGTTAAAAAAATCTTCTAACAAGTCCTTGGTCAACATCATAAAGAAACTATTGCAAGAAAACAAGAAATCTTGGCACAAGAAATTGATAAATGCCCTATGGGATGATAGAATAAGCACAAAGAAGTCAATTGGAATGTCACATTTCCAATTGGTTCTTGGAGTAAATGTAGTTTTTCCTGTTTCCCTTGGCATTCCAGCACTAAAAAGATTGCAGGAAGAAGAAGCAGAACCAAATGATTCCCAGAGGAGGATCAATCAATTGATACATCTACAACATACCAGAGAAGAGGTTTACAATAATACACAGTTCATTTAAGACAAAATGAAAATAATTTAGGACAGTAGGGTCAAAGCAGATGATTTTCATTTGAAGGACATTATTTTAAAGTGGGATGCCAAGAATGAGGAGAAAGGGAAACACGAGAAGTTTGACAATGTGGCCCTTATAGGATTGCAACTATCCATGGAATTCATGCATTTTTATTGGAGGATCTGACTCGAGAAACACTATCGAGAGGACTTGTTAATGGAAGGTTTCTCAAGCATTATTTCACTGAAGGTTACCAAGTAACAAACACATCATTGTATATATAATTTTATTATTTAGAATATTGCTAGTGTGGGTGGATTTCATTAAGAATTAGAGGCCGAAGTGGAGGCCCTAGGTTTCAGATAAGTTGTTGCTATATTTATGATTTTTTAGTTTACAGAGGTTAGTCTTAGTTTGATGATGTAAATATTTGCCCAAAAATATTTGCCCAATGGAGAAGGATACTGATATATGGTGTTTTTGACACCTCACAGGGAGGATGTCCTCCCCATTGGAGCCAATGTTAGGTTCATGTAAATTTAGGAGTCATGTATTTTCAATACATTTTCATCCCACTGGGATATTGTAAATGTAGGTTTTAACCCTGTACAAAAATTACTTGCATATGAATTCTAAAAATAGAAAATAAACAATGGTGAGAAAATAAAACAAATATACACAGAGATTTTCCACTGGATCCCAAACCTGGGACTATCAAATTGATTTTTCCAATATTCCTTTCAATGTTACAATACATATATATACATGTTGAAGCATCCATAAACCGCAATCCTTCATCCTTGGATTAGAACATAACCGTAGTTCCCTTGACCAGATCTACAAAATACGATGCACTGAAAACCATCATGCCCAATAAACATGTGAAAAAACCATGCAAAAAACCAGAAGTAGGTTCACCCACCTAAAATAGGGTCCATTTTTTTCCCAGGGCACTGCCCCAGACCCCATGCAGGGCGACTAGCTAGCCCCCTTGTGACCCCCCGATAATGCCTGATGCAATGTACAGGAAGAACTCCCGCCCCCCTTGTAACCCATCCGTGCGTGGGGTAGTCATGGAAAAAATATAACACAACCCAACGATAAAAAAATAATTTTCATTTCAAGATTCTTAGCTCAAAAAAAAAATAGAAAAAATAGAAAATGAAAATAAAATACAAGGGGATACAAGAAAAAATGTGTGAAACAAATGAAGGAAAAAATATTAAAAAATAAAAAATAACAGCCCCTACAGTGAGCCAGTCAAAATGCCGCTTTCAAATTTATTATAAAGTCTCATTTGTATGTATTGATTCATAAAATATAAATTATATTTTTATTTGTCGCATGCTTTGACATTTTCGACTTTTGTAGATAACGATCGCACATTAATGGACACCGACGATGTCTCCCACTTGGATCAATGATAGGAGGAGGATTTTGGACCCCCCCCCCCCCATTGTCCAATGGTTAATGGAGGGGGGGGGGGGTCCTAAAAATTATTTTGTATGAAACTTCTCAAGGCAACATGTCATCTCTACAATATTTTCGGGGGTTCCCCTCCCAAAACCAATTACTGCTCACACCCCTCGAAAACCATTGTCTCCCCATTAGTTCCACCTGTCTCTTCCGCCTATTCACCTGTGCCATTTGTCGTCCCTTACGCCGTCCATGTCACACCATCCACATCATCCATTTTCAACGTCACCCCTCCACCTCATCTAACTATTGAACGTTCAAATTACCCACTAACAAATGAACGTTATGCATTAATTCTTCCTACCAATTGATCGTTTTCGCAATTAACTGCTCCCGCACTTGAAATGATAACTATTCCATTACGTTCCCCCATCTTTTCCATTATAAAACCACCCCAAGAGCCTGCATTCATTTCCTTCTAGGCGTTTACAATCTGTGCAAGTCGATATTAACCTAATTTGAAGCCATCAAGTGACGTTTGATAGAACTTTGTCTTCAAAATTCAACCAATTTACCACTCCAGTCACCTATTTCTTTCCTATTCATCTTCAATTCAAAATGTCAATGCAGAAGTGAAAATGGAAGATGATTGAAGAAAACCCAGTGATTCCCCCTAATCCAAACAATGAAAAAACTCCCCTGATCGACACCCAATTCAAAATTGGTGAATTGATTGTGAGTTTGACCTATACGAACTTCACAATTGGGCAAAGAAAAAATACCTGGACCACAATGATTATTTGAGCATCTGAGAATCCTTTCTCCCTCAATTCAACTTCCCCCAAACCCATTTATTCCTTGAATTTTCCACCTGGTGTCACCTCCAATACCTCCCTAGCCAGAAAGCAATGATTGCCAAGAATAATGAAATTATCTTCTCCATTTCCCCCAAAAGCATTTTCCAAGCCTTGCAAATAGATTCCCAAGCCTCCCTACATCCATTTTCCACTGACTCATTGATGTAGTTGTACAAAAACTTTCTTTTCCCAAGAGAGCTCATACATTTGAGTGTTTTCTCCCTGAAAATGTTGAATTACCTAGAACAAACCCTTCATACCTTGCTTCCATTTTACTAGAGATGTCAAAACAGGTAATTTCAATGGTGACTCGATTACTTGGTTATTATACAAATCAATGGGTTGATGAAGTGGTTTTAGGATTCTTGTTATTATTCTGAATAGGATAGAAGCCTTCAGTTTTATTTAATTACAACCAATTCTTATATGATATCATCCATGATAAATTTATGAAATTCAAAGCTGAAGAGTGTTTAAATATGAGTCAGAATTAGTATATATTATTTTATATTATCAGGTAGATAGATTCAAATTTCAGTTGCACACATTAGGGGAATTTTGAGGTCTAAAATGGGTCTCCTAAGGAAATTATAAAATAATAGTGGAAATAATAAAACAAGATTAGATTACATCATCAAATTTTAGAGAGAAAAAGGAGAAAAACTATTTTTTCAACTTATCTCCCTATGGGTTTACTTAAATTTTGAGCAACAACACTCGTGGGATGCATAATTTTATTCCTCTTCCAAGGAGTACCCATGTTGCATGCTTTCGATGGACCCTACTACACGAAAAGTCAAAAATACATGAAAAACATAATTGAAATCATGTTTCTTCATGTATTTCTCATTTTTGGTGTAGCAAGGTCCATCAAAAGTATGCAACATGGGTACTCCTTGGATGAGGAGTTAAAATTTTCATCCAACGAGTTCCCTCACTCGAAATTTGAGTAAAATATTAGGGAGATAAGTTGAAAAAGTAGTTTTATTAATTTATTATTTTTTAATCTTTTCACTTTTTTACTCCATAAATGGTGATCATCCCCCATGGTTGACATCATCATCTTGAATCATATTGGTCCTTATTAAGTTTATTTTTGTTGTACATTTTTCTTAGGACGCCCATTTTAGACCTCAAAATTCCCCTAATGAGATGGATGAGCAGGGTAACCCATTGTCAGTTATCCATTGGACTTCACTAGTTAGGAGGAATTCAAAGGAATACACTTATACAGATTTTGTAGACCAGTTTATTCATACTTATGTGTCTATTATGTAGTGACATTATACCAAGGATATGTCTAAAATTCAAGAAGGTCTTACAACTCTCAGAACAATCAAAGATCATAGAGTGGTATTTATACTAGAACTACATAGAGATAAGGATTTATGGATGTGATCTCCCTCAATATAGACTACCAGTTTTTGTTCCATTGAGAATATTTGATTTAGAATATGCCAGACAAATTATAAATATGGACGAGCTAAATTTTATGTCCAACAAGAAGAAATCATAGTTTAAGCTAAAATCACAACTAGCCCATATATTGTGAACACTAGAGCAACGACAAAGGAGGTGGAGGCATTTATGAAATGGATGAAGTTTAAGTTCAGTTTCACATGGTCCTTATAAGAACCCTTGGGAGTCTAAGCCAATAGTTGCGTAGAAAATTACTCCATACCCTCATACACCAGGGCTAGAGATATGGCAATATGCTAACCAAGAGGAATGGGTAGAAAACATCTAGGCCAGAGATATGAAAATATGCTAACCAGGAGGAATGGGTAGAAAACACATTGCAGGAGGCAAAAGAGCACCTAGTTAGTGAGATCTCATTACAAACTCCCATTCCTAAAGATAAATAAAGAAAAAGGCCAAGGGAAAGCATGTATCCCACAAATTCAGAAACAAAATCTACAGATTTTCTAGGTTTCAAGAAAAGGAAAAATTATCAACATACCACAAACGTGATTGGGAGCATAGCTAGTCCTTAGGTGATCAACATTTATGAAGAATCTTCAAAATAAAGGGATGTACAGGAGCAAACTAATTTGATTTTGATAGGAAATCCTACCACATATCTCCATTATATAGAAAAGGCAACTGAGCCTCCTATCTCTTCTACTTCTCAGGCTACACCACAGCCAAGTATTTTCACAATTTACAAAGAGATTAAGTTAAAGAATGGATCTCTAAAGCTTCTACATATTCATAATTTTGGAAAAGAACTGCCACCACCTAGCACAAGAAATTGTCTACTTTTGATTCAGAGAAGGGGCAATTTCAAATGGCCTTTTTGGAGTGCAAGGTTGCAGCCCCCATAAGTGCTAAAGATTATAAGGCCACAATATTCTTAGCTGATATTAAACAGGTTCATGAAATCGATCAAATCAATTTTCATAAGCAAGTAGGTGAGATGATTTATTCAACTCTAACTAGCTCTGCCATGGCAACTTCAAAATTGTAGACTTCATTGAACAACATACACTCACAACTCAAAATCAAGAGGATGTACTCTATGGCCAAAGAAGCGAGAATTAAAACATTGGAAGAATTAGTTATCAAACTAGGAGATGATCCTAATGGTGTCAAGGAAATAGAGGAAGTGATCGGAAGCAAGAATTTAGATAGTCAGGCTCTTAGAAGACAACTCAAACTCCCAACTAAAGAAGTCACTAGTTTGGATATGGAGAAAGAAAAGTTGTTTACATTAGTAGTGGAACATAATGCACAAATACATAAAATGGAGCAATACATGGAAGCGCAACTAAAAGAAAAAGAGCAATGGGAGGCAACTAGAACATCATCACCAACAGGTACATCAGTAGGAACATCAACAACGAGGATTGTAAACCATCGCATAACATAGACATGAGTTTTATATTCCTTAGAAAGGTGTTAACCCCCTAATTTGC
>APFE031531394.1:0-11846 GCA_000404065.3 Pinus taeda
TGCCTTTCTTATACTTTATTACCAAATGAAACTGTTGAAGAAGCCCATCCACTTGAAATGACAGGATTGCTGTAACTTGGTTCATGACTAAAGGTACTGCAAGGGCTGATGATCTATATGGATGATGGTCTCCTTGCCGATCAGGTAGTGTTTCCACTTTTTCACACTCTGCACCGAGGCATAAAGCTACTTGTCATAGGTGGGATAGTTATCATAGCTTGAGAAAACTTCTCAAAATGGTAACAAATCGGCTTCTTTTACTGCATCAGTACAACTCCCATGGCATAACCGCTGGTGTTGGTTTCGATCTCAAATGGCTGTTGGAGATCGGTTAAGGCTAACACTGGCGTGGTGCTAATTTTTTCCTTCAATGTTTCGAAGGACTTTTGTTGGCTTCCTCCCCATTGGAAGACCTGTTTCACACTTGTCAATGTGTGCAAAGGTGCTGCAATAATAGAGAAATTAGCAATAAATCTCCTCCAAGACTGGAATGCACCTAGAAAGCTACGAACCTCAGTTACACTAGTAGGCTTAGGCCAATTTACAATTGATTCAACTTTAGTGAGATCAATTTTTAACTAACCATGACCAAAGATATGACCTAGGTAACCCAAAGAGGTTTCCCCGAACTCACTTTGACACTTTTACAAAGAGTTTTTCTTTCTTCAGCACGTCAAGCACTTTCTTTACATGACTCACATGTTCAAACCAAATTTTGCTAAAAACTAGTATATCATATAAATACACAAGAACAAACTCATTAATGAAAGGCTGAAATATATTATTTATAACCCGCATAAAGGTGGTTGGAGCATTGCAAAGCCCGAATGTCATCACCATCCATTCGAATAGCCCCTGCTTGGTTTTGAAAGTGGTTTTCCACACATCCTGCTCCGCAATTCTGACTTGGCGATAGCCACTGTGCAAATCAAACTTTGTGAAATAAATAACACTTTTTAATTGATCCAATAAATCATCTATGCGTGAGAGGGGATAGCGATTTTTCACTGATATCTTGTTGAGCGCACGGTAGTCCAAGCACATCCTCCAATTGTCGTCTTTCTTTGGCACTACAACAATCGGGGAACCACATGGAGAGGAGCTCGTTCTAATGATGCCTTGATCCAACAATTCCTTCACTTGCCTCTTGATCTCCTCCATTTCAATCGTCAACATCCTGTACATGTCGATATTTGGCAGAGGGGCATCATGAAATAGATGGATTTCGTGTTGGATTTCCCTCTTTGGAGGTAATACCTTCAGCTCTTGAAACAATTCATAATAATTGGAAATCAATTCCATTAATTCTTGTTTATGCTTCCCATCGCAGCCCTGGAACGCATCAGCGAAATCGGCCTCTTTCTCCCTTACGACCATAAGCATGCATGTTTTACTGGAATTCACCAGTCGTTTCATTTGCCCTGTGCTTACAATGCTGGCATTAATCTTATTTTGATGAGCCCGCACTATGTATTCTACCCCATCCTTGGTGATGTGATATTTATTCTCATGGCAGAAAAAGACTGCTTTTCTATCATACAGGTATGGGCTCCCTAATACATGCCACAAATATCCAGTGGTATTACATCCATTTCTACCACGTCTACCAGCTTAGACGCAATCACAAATTTTACCTTACACTGCTGGGTTACATTAAATTTAGCTTTATCATGTATCCATCGCATCGGGTAAGGTTTTGGGTGTGGTTTTGTCTCTAAGCCAAGCTTCTTTACCAGGGATTCTACAATTAAGTTTTCTTGGGACCTAGTATCAAACATAGTTTCATCCTTGGTATGATTTACTACAACTCTGATATGAAATAATTAAATTCTTTTTCTATCATTCGAAAGGGACTCATCTACATAACTCGTGCTTTCATGCAATTTAGAATCAACAGGAGGTGTAAGGGTACCTTTTGTTCCCACTGCTGTGACCAATGCTTCATCTCCCGAATCTGATCCAAGGTCTTGCTGTGCCGCTGCTACTGTTTTTTACTTCCCTTTTCCTCCATACTTCTTTGGACGCTTTTATGGGTGCTACTTCCAACAATGATCATCATCGTGGCCTTCCTTCTTGCAGTGATTGCAATAAGGCCACTCTCCCTCTTTGGCTGCTATTGTTTTCTTCTCCTTCCCTTTCCATTTCACTTTGGATTTGCCATTGGGAGGTTTGAATGGTGGCTCTCTAGACTGATCCTCTCTTTCATTCTTGCCCCTATTCTCAATATGAATTGCTTTTACATTAGCTGAATCAATAGTGGTTGGTTCAAACAATAATAATGAATGCCTAATATAACTATGCAGTGAGCCAATATACTTAGTTACAACTTTAGGTGCATCAAGTGCAATACCCGAATTCGGTGCTTGCTTCCTAAATTCTTCTGTGAAACTATAAACATCGTGCTGTTTGCCTTGCCTTAAATATTGCCAATTCATCAAAGCTTTTTGTTTGTATCCTAAGGGATAAAACTATTCCTTTAACGCAGAAGTGAAATCAGGCCATGAGGAAAAGAGCTTACCCACATTTTTACTGCTCTGCAATTTGCTCTCCCACCAAATGAGAACTGTGCTGCCCAACCATAGAGAGGCCAGCTGGATTTCCGCCTCATCCTCTACGATTTGTTGAATCCTGCAATAAACCTCAATCTACCTGATCCAATTGTTAAGATTTTCTGCATTACTTTCACCATTAAACACAAGAAGATCAAATTTAACATCTAATTCAAAAAAAGGTTTCTTAGATGCATCCTTTGGATTTCTCTAATTATGGTGGTGAGAGGAAGAAGAACCTTCACTCCTAGAAGAAGAAGGAGGGGGGTCTTCTCCACCATTCCCATGTGTTGAACCTTGTCCTTCTGGGTTCCTCTCTTCTACTTTTTCCAGTCTTATAACCAGCCGACTGATATTTTCTACCATTGAATAGAAAGTCTTTATGAAATTGCACTCCTCTTTAATATGAACTTCATCTTCAGCCATGTTTCTTCTTCGAGGTGCACGCCCTGCTTCTGGATCGAAAGGTTCTAAATTCCCTTCACCTCTTTGAAGCCTACCTCTTGTTAGCATGCAGACATGCAATTCACATCTAAAAAGCCCTGCTTTGATGCCACTTGATCCACGATGTTTTCGCTTATAGATGTATAGAAAAGAATCACATGGAAAATTGCATCTTAACACAGAAACGTGCACATAAGAAAAGAAGAAGTAAACACATAAAATGCACAAAAGAAGACACCAAGGCTTGATAACGGAGTTCGTCCAATTCGGACTACATCTCAGGCCTAGCTGAACAATGGGGAAGCCTTTCTTATTAAATGACATGAAAGAAAAGAGAATTAAAATCATCAATTGTCCACAAGAGGCTTATACCTCCAATCTGAAGGATGGTTGTCAAAATGAATGCTTGATATGGAGAGGTAAGCAGCACCAAAGCGTCCGTAGCAATAAAAGGGGCTGGAGTCATGTAAATACGGTCCAAACAGACAAGTATGCGCTCTTGGACTCCTGCCAACGAAACAACGTGCTGAAACAAATGCCTCCTCCCCGTGCTCTTTCCATCGATCGTGTTTTATAATGGGTTCTTTGGACAAAATCCCATTCAAATCGGGGCTTGTCTGGTTCATTATAGAGGTTGGTAGGGTGGAATGATCGGCGGGTGCAACTGCCTCTTTAAATGGCCTTCTATCGTTGAAGCGATAAGACTTCAAAAATCTCGAAAAAAAACTAAAAATCCACCCCAAAACCATATACCTGGACTTCAAAAATCATTAAATCTAGCGCATAGTCCATATTGAGTCTGACTTGAGGTCGCAAATCGGCATATCAGGGGTGTCCAGTCCTGGTTATCGGGAATGACTGATCACCGATATCGGCGTCGGCCAATCGCATCAGCGTTCCCTTAGATATCGCTTTGATAATGACCGCTGATCGTGTTATCACGATCGCACTGCCCGCTTGCCGATATATACATAAGTTCTCTGATCTGGTTACCTTCGATCTGCAGATCCAATTTGATCAGAGATCAGCGATCAAGGGTTCCACTTCTCCTTGCTTAATTCCACCTCTATGCAACCACCGATTGTGATTTGGCCTTAAAGGCTATAGACTTTTTTTTAAAGGAAAATCCTCATTTTCTTAAGGACCAAAGAATCCTTTTTTTAGCAATAACTCCATCATTTGAACTTGGATTGAAGTGTCGTCCATGCCATTGGAATCAGAATGACGAGACCTACGCTCTAATCCTGAGTTGACTTCATTCCGATCACTTTGATTTCTAAGTTTTTCCATGCCATTGTATCTAAAGATCCACCTGGATCACGGATGAGGTAGGCACAGTTCCTACAATCGATTATTTTGCACCAGAATATATCGATGAGTTGTCCGAAGACATCATTCTTGACAGACGAACTAGGAATTCACAGCGAGGAGATGTAGAGTACCTTCGAGTTGGTTTCAAAGGAATGCACCCTATCAAGGCCAGATGGTTGAAGAAAGAGAAAGTGAGGGAATGATTCCCTCACTTGCCAATTGACTAATGAAAAGATTTTGGCTGTCCAAAAGCTCCTCAATGGGGAGGATTGATCTAGGTGGATATTCAGATACAATGGCATGGAAAAACTCAGAAATAAAAGTGATCAGAATGAAGTCAACTCAGGATTAGAGTGTAGATCTCATCATCCTGATTCCAATGGCGCAAATGACACTTCAATTCGAGTTCGGATGATGAAGTTATCGCACAGGGAAGGTTGCTTTGATCCTTAAGGAAATGAGGATTTTCCTTTGAAAAAGGGTTTTAAGCATTAAAGGAAAAATCACAATCGGAGGACTTGTGTAGGCGGACTTAAGAGAGGTTCAGTGGAACCCCCGATCGCCAATCTCCAATCAAATTGGATCGGTGGATCGGAACAATCGATCGGAGGCGATCGGGGTTCCACTGAACCTCTCTTAAGTCCGCCTCCACAAGTCCTCCGATTGTATGTTATATATATATAAATATATATTATAAATATATATATAATATATATATAAATATATATTATATGTATATGTATATGTATATGTATATGTATATGTATATGTAAATGTATGGTATGTAATAAATGATATGTATGTAATATGTATTGTATATGTATATGTATATATATATATTATGTATTGTTAATGAATATATATGTATATCGGCGGTGGCAAGGTGCGATCAACGATAAGGCACCGGGCGATATGCAAGCGCGATGTCGACGCGATCAGCTGACGTCGATATCGGCGATCGGGTATTCTCATTAATAAGGACTGTACACTCCTCGATATGTTGATTGCGACAACAGGTTGGACCTTATATGCAAATGCGCCCGATTTAACGTTTTTTTTGAAGTCCGGGTAAATGAGATTTTGCCAGATTTTAGTGGTTTTGCAGGGTTTTCTTGTATTTATCGATGCAAAGATAAAAGGCCCTTTTAAGAGGGCGTTACACCCACCGATCCTTCCATGCTTCTGGCCTCTATTATGAACCAGGCAAGCCTCGATTTAAATGGAATTATGTCCAAAAGCCCAATATAAAACCACAACAATTGGAAAGAGCGAAGGGGAGGCATTTTTGCAGCACACTGTTTTGTTTGGCAGGAGGTCGAGAGCACATATTTGTCTGTTTTGGGCAGTTTTACATGACTGTAATCCCTTCATTGCTACGGACACATTGGTGCTGCTTATCTCTCCATCTCAGGCATCCATTTCACAACCATCTTTTAGATTGGAGGTATAAGTCTCTTGTGGACAGTTGATGATTGTAATTCTTTTCTTTCATGCCATTTAATAAGAAAGGCCTCACCATTGTTGAGGTGGGCCTGGAGACGTAGTCTGAATCAGACGAACTCCATTATTAAGCCTTGGTGTCTTCTTTTGTGCCTTTTATGTGTTTACTTCTTCTTTTCTTATGTGCACATTTCTGTGTTAAGCTACAATTTTGCATGTGATTCTTTCCATACATCTATAAGTGAAAACATCCAGGATCAATCCTCAAGCAAATGGTCAAGTGGAATCTACAAATAAAGTGATTGAAGGAATCCTCACCAAGACTATGCATCTACATAGAAGAGATTGGGCAAAAAGACTTCCTGAAGCCTTATGGGCCTATAGAACCACATGGAGGAACACAACGGGATATACACCCTATGAGCTTGTTTATGGGAAACAAGTCCTATTCCCTATAGAGTTCCAAATCAGAAATTTCAAGATGGCAGTCCAATTGGGACTAGATTTATCAGAGGCACAAAAGCATAGGCTGGAGCAATTAAATGAACTTGATGAAATCAGGCAAGAGGCAGTTCAAAGGACTAGTATAGTCCAACAACAGAGGGCTAAATGGCATGACAAATATATCAAGGACAAGAGGTTTCAAGTGGGATATTGGGCGCTATTGTTTGATTCAAAGTTTAAAGATTTTCAAGGGAAGTTGCAAACTCATTGGCTTGGGTCATATGAGACTGAAAAAGTCTTTAGTAATGGAGCAGTGAGGATAAGAACAATAGATGAAAGTAAAACTCCTCTTCTTGTGAATGGTCATAGATTAAAGATATATCAGAAACCAATTTCAAAAGAGGAGTTCATTAAGATTTTCCAAGACTTTTTTGAAATTAAGCTAGTGAAGAAGAATTCTTATTCTCCACTAACTTAGTCTTTATTTTTCGTAAAAAATAGAAAAAATAAATAAATTGTATAAATAAATAATTGATTGGCATACTTATACAGAAAATACAGGGTGAAAATCAGAGGTTTCTGACACCCTATATTTTCCATTTTCTTTCTATAATAAGTAGTGACAAAAAGCTACAGCCACTCTGCAGTTTAGATTATGCAAATTCATCATCTCAGCTCAGCTCACTTCATTTTATTTTTGCAGTTTCACTTCATCTCATTGTCATATTAAATTTTTCAATTTTTCTTTTTACAGCTTTCATTCCATTTTCATTTTATTTCTCATATTGCCTTACATATCATTTCATTTCACTTACATAACCACTTCCATTTCATTCATGATCCATAAGCCATATTTCACTTTCTTTTTCACGTTCTGCAATTGATTCTGTTCTGCAGCTAATCTGATTCTGCAACTACAATTTGTTTATCAGTTCAGGGACAAGTGTACAGCTCATAATAAAATCATGTATGCAGAGAATTGAAAAAAATCAATTTTTGAAGACTAACCATGCTCAAGGTACCTGTGGATCAACATAAAAAAAAATTAGCAAGCGAAAGGTAAAGGTTCCAATGGTAAATGCAAAGATTTATTTCAAAAAGCAATTTGAAAACATAATTTTGTATAGTATGTATAATCACATGTCTCCTTAATCGACCATCACTTGATTTGACCACCACTATATCTCCGCCATATATTCCATCTTTAATGACAAACGGTCTTAATGATTCTTTCATAACAAATATGTGCTTCAAACTCCATAACCTGTACTCAAATGGTCCTCCACAACTCCACTTGTTAACGGTCAAGATGACGATGTGACCTACCTATCTACGACTCTCTAAACCCTTACTGCCTATTTATTACATGAAAACCCTTAAGTTTATCTCTCATATACACGCAGTCATTTCATATACACAGTCTTTCCATTTTCTATATACATAGTCATTCCATTTCCATACACAATCATTCTATTTCTTAAATAGCACTCGTTTTATAAGCAGTAAGAGTAATTTTGAAGGTTAACCGAAAATAGGGGATATAGGGCTTATTTTCAGGATAGAGCCCGTAGGGATAAAATATATGGAGGGGTATCCACAGCTTAAAGGGATGCTACAGAAGGTTGGATGGTTAAATTTTATTGAGATATTTGACGACTACCACAAGGAAATTACCAAGCCTTTTGCAAGGTCATTTGATGGCGCAGAGGTGGAGATAGGAGATATTAAATGTGCAGTCACAGAATCCTTCATAGCAGAAGCAACAGAGCTGCCAAGACAAGGAGAAAGATGGTTTAAAAACAAGGAATTTCATGGTGAATCTTTGAAAGAGATCCTTAGAAACCCAGGTATGGATGTTACAGTATTTAGGAAGGGAATTCCTATTTCAGCACTCAAGAACAAATGGGGTAATATGCTATTGATATTGCAAAAATTCATTACATGTGAAAGTAGATTTGGGTTTATGTATGTTTACCATATACGCTTATTAAGGAATTTTTTAGAAAATGGAACTATTAACCTTGCCTTCTTCCTTCTAAACAGTCTAAGAAGGATGGCTACAAATGTCCAAAAGAAAATTGAATCCATAGAAACAACTATGTATCATCATGGATTAGTGAAAATACTAGTTGAATTCCATTTGAAAAGTATAGGGGATACCTGGGAAGATTTATTGGTAAGAAATTTTTTCCAGGATGCTCCAGAGTCACTTGAGGAGAGTCATGTTAATAAAAGTTGGAGGAGAAAGATCAACATTAACATTCAAAACAAATTTGGAACCTCCTCATAAGAGAATGATGCAGAGACAGCTTCTAAACCAGAGGTTAGAAAGCAGACTAAACAAAAAGGAAAAATGAAAGAGAGAGTTGAAGAAATAAATGAAGACATTATTGAACCTTCATCACCACAAGAAGATGAACAGTTACTCTCCGAAAAACAGACCAAGATTAGGGAGCAAATCAAGAAAAAGAAGGAGATAGGGAAAAGGAAGAAGGACACAAGAGAAGAAACCATAAGCTTCCAAAACCTGAGAAGGAGCTCTAGACTCTGAGGTAAGGTGAGGAAGGTAACATCACAAGGAGCCCAGTTCATAAACTTAGAGGAAGAAACCCCAGTTCAATCTCTTGATAGTATTCCACCTGAACTCAGTCCACAAAACTCTCCTCCACAGAATTTTGAAGGCAACCCAAGTAGAGCTTCTCCTGGCATAGATCTAGTACAACAATAAATCTATGACTACATAGAGTAATTAGAGAGAAAGGATACCTCAATGGATCTAGGATCCTCAACCAATCTAGAGCAGCCTGTCAATCCACGAGAACCTCTAACTAGCTCTCTCAAACAAGAAATCTTTGAGTTAGAGATTTTGAACAGGCATATTGAAAAATAAAATGAAACCTTAAGGGAACAAAACAAGTTGGATAAATCCATTCATGACAACACAATGTTGCACCTAGGATTATGGTACAAGAAAAATAGGAAGCTGAAGAGGAAAAATAGGAATTTGAGAAGAACACTTATCTACCTCAAATATAGACTTCTTATGAAGAAGCCCATGATGGCAGTCAGTGCAAAGAGAAGTAAGAAAAGGAAGTTGGATGTGCTGGCAGAAGTGTCAGAATAGATGCAATAGTAGAAAGAAGTTCACATTTTCAAAAATTGCATGGGGACATGCAATGATTTTGCAGTGGGGGTATGTTGAGCTTCAAAATTACTCTTTCCCTAGCAACGCTTCTTATTCCTTTTCTTTGTTTTTCCATAAGAAAGATGCATTCTCATCACTAATAATTGGTATATACTATCTTGAGGAGGACATTTACTGATTTACATGTTATGCTTTTTATGTTTTGTTGTTTGAATAAATTTTTGTATATTAGCTATGGAACGCAACCTATTCTGTAGCTAACCGGTTGTTCTGCAGCTACCTCCATGCTCTAAAAGGTTCCAGGTGTCAGAAGGAGAAACTAGCCACATGGGCAGCTTTGAAATCATCATGACATGGACCCTGTCCTATTCATTTAGCCCAGGCCGACAAAGAAGATGGCATAAGACTATGGTCAATGGATAAGTCAAACACAAAGAGACCGAAGGTAACAAGACTCTGTTTTGTAGTTAATTAATGCGTTTCACAATGTTGAGAAGCATTATCCAGAGCAACTACCTATACCTACGAACTCCAACAACCACCTGTACAAATGAATCCAACAACCACCATGTCTTGGATTTATTTCTCCTGTAGCCGAGGAAGAAATTCCGCATACCTATCTTCTAGATGTTTGGCTATAGTAAGCTTTTCTCCACAAACAATTATATGATTTTTCTTATAAATACCTATGTAAGGGACCGAAAAAGTTAGTAATAGTTTGTAATGTGAAATCGAAGTTCTAGACTTTGTAATTTTTGGGTGTTTTGTGTCCCTGTTTTAATATGAGAAGACTGCATGTTTTTATGAACATCTGAAGGAGTTTTCTTGGAGTTGATTGAGCAAGTGTAGCCTAATCAATTGCAGATGGCCCCTGCACTGAAGAAGGTTCCATTTTATTTATTTTTCTTCTTCTTGTTAACTGTAAATTCATCATTTTCTTACTAAAACAATGTTTATAATCATTTTCTTACTAATAATGTTTATAATGCAATTTCTATCATTTTCTTACTAACAGTGTTTATAATTTAGAGCAGTTTCCATTAGTTTGATTTCCTTTTAGTTCTTATCAGTGGTTTAGAAGATAGAACTCAATAGTGTAATCTTGTTTCTTCAATTAAAAACTAACCTTGTTTCAGGGTGAGAGTAGGATTGAAGAATGATAAGGATACATTGTTGGATAGTTTACTTCATTCATTGTTTTGCTAGTTTAAATTCTTAATTAAGTTGATCAGTGTCATTTACTATCTTTGCCATTTCATTTTTAGTTTAAAATACTAACTCATGGTGTTAATGAATGTTTATGGAAAACCTTCAAGTTGATAATTCATCCTTAACTAAGTTGTTGAACATTTCATCTATGCAATGAGTTATTTCTGCATCTTTGTATTTGATTTCTCTTAGATTAATGAAGTACAAAATTACTTAAATGTCATCCCAGGGAGACTTTATCCCAAAATTGAGAGGCAGAGTAACTAAATATTTCATTTAGTTTTATTTTTGTAATTAGTTAGACATCAATTGCAAATTTCACTTTCAATTTTAATTCATGATTTGGAAATAATGATAAAATAAGCATAGAAACTTTGTTTTCATTTCTTTCTTAACTTTGTTTCCATATCTTTCTTAGCTCTATTTTCATTTCTTTCTTAGCTCTGTTTTCATTTTTAGATTTTGAGCAGTCTTTAAGAAAGTTAGATTTAGTTTTGATAATTTACATTGTAAATCATTAGGAATTAAAAGACCAAAAACCCCCAAGACAACATAAAACATAAAAACAACGAAGTAAGAAGGGTTAGCTAGCACAAACAATGCACTACACTTCATCAGTTTATGATACCCGGATTCATAATTTATGTAGAGAAATTTAGGACACTAAATTTACCAAACACAAGACAATCATCTATTGCGACACCAAAAGTGGGATTCATCTGTTCGAGAATCCTGTGTTTCACAACAAGTCTAAGCATATCTAGATCATATATCATTACATTCGTGACATGGTGCAGAGAGTGTTAGCACCTAAATCTGCCTTAGGCTGAAGGAAGGCAAAATTCAGGGTAACCACAAATCACGCTCAGTCTGGTAGCTAGCCCTACCAGAACAGGAGAGGGCTCTCTCCGAGTCACGCTCAATGGATAAGTAAACAAAACGGTCTGAGATGACTTACAGTGAAATATTGATCTTAGGCTAGTAAGTAAATATGGATACAAGAAGCAATTTTTTATGAATGACTGAGTTTCTGGGATGGTATGAGACCAACGAACAGCAATGAGCAGAGAATTTAATACAAAGGCACAGATTATTTCGTGAGGCAAGACAGGCAGAAAGTCTAGCAATTTAGTTTTAAATAACGTGGAATGAAGAGATTGCTTAGGAGGGTGAAAAGGGCATATGTACATGAATCCTTTTCAACAGAATAAGAACACTGAACATGAAATTTTCCCACAGGCAGAGCAATAAAAATGAATTCTACCTTATCTAACTTAGAAAATTTCACTGGAAATGAATATGAA
>APFE031531398.1:0-11094 GCA_000404065.3 Pinus taeda
CTGCAGGATACCCACTCACCTTTCCCTTTATCCTACAAAAAAACTCCGAGGTGCGAAATCCTTTTTTTGCCGAGTGATTTCTTGTAAGAGGGGAAAGTAATGAATAATTCTTCCTGCTAGACTATATTTATTTGGGGAAAACAGGGTGAAACATGAAGCCTCATCACTTCAAAATTTGTGTTTCCTTGGGGGGGTGGTTGTTCCTCTAATGGTTGATTTCCCGTACTAATTAATGTTTCCTTTAGCTGACACATTTTTCCTTCCACTAGGTTGTCAACAGGGAGCTTATTATAAGAGAATATTCATCTATTGTGCTCCTTCCAAATTTCCCAAAGGATGAAACCTCGAATGAAATTTCAGGTAAGGTTCACCACCTCGTTTTTTGTATAATGCACCCGCCATTTCTTTATTGTTTCTTGTATGCTATCTCGACTTTGGTTTATTTATCTAAATATTGAGGCTAATTAGTCCCATAGTGCCTCCATATAGTTACATGTGTTAAGTAAATGAATAAGCCTCTCTTTTGTGTTTTCGGAGAGGAAACACAAAGAGGAACCTATAAATCCTCTCTTTATAAGTTTGTCCCAAGTTAGGACCTTCCGGTGTAATTGCCCGGTTTCCGTCACCGCCCGAAAAATTGCTTTTTTTGAAGTCTAAAATATAAATCACTCAATAATGACAAAAATAAACAGCACAAAAGGATGCAAAAAATTTGGGATGCAAGCATTTCCTTTAAGATGTTGCTTCTTGCCTCATTCACTTTGAACCAGACATTCGTCAAAGGAAAGATTCCTTTGACAACATGAACAGATGCAATCCAATGAATGTTGGCCTAAGATACCGGATTCGCTGGAAAGGGGGCACGAATCCCGAATCGGTCGAATCCGATACGATTCTGTACGGATTTGTGTCCTTTTTTTCGGACACGTCGTGTCCTTTTTCCCCACGTCGTGTCATATGGTGTCCCGAAAAAAATCGAATCGCGTCGCGTTTTTTGAAACGAGTCCTGTGTGTGGGCGAGTCCTGTGTGTGAGCCAGGTAAGTTCCTCCCGCGGCTGACGGGTATAAACCCTGAAACTCAAACCAGTATATGACATATGTGCGTTCGCCGTTCAGTGAAAACCTCTGTCGGCTTTAGTATTTGCTCCATGTTTTAAATGTATGATAACAGAGATTATAATGAGCACGGGACTGTTTGTCTGCGTTGTTTGTACAGTTGTCTTAACTAAGTTACAGTTGGTTGTACAGGTGATTGTCTCTTGAACGAGACATTATTTTTGCATCTTACTGCCCCATTGAATAATACTATTAATTCTCTATCTCTCACTCTCTCCAATTTTTAATGTGTATATGCATAATTCAATACTTTCTGCCTTAATGATGAACAGGTTATATGACAAATTTGAATTGCTGAAGTGATTGAGGTTTTGTTTCCTTGAGCCAGCTGCATCTACCCTTGTTATTTGGGATTAGAACAATGACTTGTTCAATGTGCAATTGAAGTTGATAAAAAACAAGTGAAACCTTTGGATATCAAGAAAACACACATAAGGTCACTAGACTATACACATAGGCTATTTGAACTGGCTGTATGTATACCTAGCATCGTTTCTACATGTTGAAACTAAATACTACTGTATAACCTAAAAGCAGACCACACTCACTGTTTCTTTTTTAAATGTCATTCTAAACCATTCAGGTTTCAATCTCTTAAGGTTCATCTGGATTTGTTTTGCATACAGACCAGAAGCCATTGTCAAAACTTTTGTCTATTTGAACTGGCTGGATGTCCGATGTACACCTAGCATCTTCTCTCCAGTGTTGAAACGAAATGCTGCTGTAGAACTTAAAAGCAAGCCATGCTCGTTTCCTTTTTAAATGGCATCCTAAACCATTCAGGGTTTCAACCTTATAATGTTCACCTCGATTAGCTTTGCATATATACCAGAATCCATGGTTGAAGCATTTGTGTATTCTTCCAACAAACTTCTTGTTCATAGCTTCTGTTATTTGGGTAGTCCCATATTGGTAATAAAGTACATAAGTCCTCAGCGTAAGTTTTATTTAAACTGTGTAATTTGGTATTTATATACGATGACACTGACAGACTTAGATACCAACAATGGAATGAAAAATTTCATTACTATTCAATAGATCCTCTGCTGAGCACATAATCTTCTTTTCCACAGCCTGCATGAAAGTTCTTTCATAAATATGATGTTATCAAGGTCAGGGTCTACATCTTGGCTTGCTAAAACAGAATGTCCTTAATTTCAATGCCTAATCTATTCTGGGGAATTAGTTTTGGTCATATGAATATCTATGTTATTTTGTCCAGCCATTCCATGTTGTGATGAAACATGGTTTGATAATGTTGTTGGTTTACTTCCAGTTTGGTTTTAACAAGTGAAAAGTGGTATATATATACCCTTGTTCCCCAGAGTCCTCATTTGGATCTAAGAAGGATGGTGCAATACCTACCAAGGATATTGTTTGTTGTCCATCCCAGGGCTGACAGAGTCAACAAGAAATCTGGCACGGCAGAGAAGCAGGAATTTGAAAATCACCAAGAAAATACGTCTGCATTTGAAGACATTACTTTGAACCAACTACCATTTCTCGGTCGATTAGAAGGCCATTCAAGAGAGGAGCACTGGAGAGCAGAGATGCATCAGAAGATCATTCATAAGAAGGCCACGCGGGAAATGCGTTATGACAGAATTCAATATGAAAGGGAAAGGCTGTTAAGGTTTTTCTGAACCCTGACATTTTCATCAGATTTGGTTAATCTGGAGCATTCTTTGCTCCCTATTATCTTTCCTTGCTTGAATTGCTGATGGAAATCATCAAATTTGCTAAGAAGTCCAAAAACACGGAGAGCATGTTCTGTGTACTGAAAATGTTAGGTCCTTCATTGTTGGTTTTAATGCACATTTATTTGTTTGTGATTTTAATTACTATATCTCATTGGGAACGCCTGTTGCAGAAATTGAGACTGGTGATTCTGTTTCAATCAATGGAGAGGGAGAAACTCAGAGTCTTACTTCTAGAGAAGAGGTAACATCTGCAAACAAGGAACAGTCTAAACCCATTGAAAATGCTATACAAAATAAAAGAAGTTTCAAACAAGATTCAACTGGTAAGGCTTCCAAACCATTCTTGCATAGATATTTGTTTGCAATTTCAATAACTATATAGCTCATCAAAGAATGCAAGCATATCTTTTTGTGATTTCAATAACTATACTTCTCATTAAAGAATGCCTGTTTCAGATTTTGATACCGGGGATATTTCCTCAATCCACGCAGAGGGAGAATCTGAAAGAGTTACTTCTAAAGAGGAAACAGCTGTAAACATGGAACAGTCTGAACCCATTGAAAATGCTAGACAGAATAAAAGAAGTTTCAAACAAGATTCAAGTGGTAAGGCTTTTAAACTAATCTTGCATAGCTATTTGTTTACAATTTCAATGACTATATCTCATTAGGAATGCCTGTTGCAGAAATTCATGAACAGGGAGAAACTGAAAGAATTACTACTGGAAAAGAGGTAACGTAAAAAAACATCCCTTTTTGAATAAATAATCTAAATTAGCCTTTGAAGTTGTGAGTGATATAATTCGTTGTTCCATTACAATCAATTTCAGTTAAACACCTTGTTTTCTTATCAATGGAAATTTTACTGGATTCTTCAAACAACATTCTAAGAAGCTAGAACTCCCAGGCGTAACAAGGCCCAGAGAGATAAGTTCAGGAGGATCCCAAAAGATTAATATCTCAAACAAGCAGAAAGTAATTTCAGATGCCCTGGTGAGGCAGATGCGAGATCAGCTAATTAGGGCTAGGGCTTATCTAAACTTTGCACCTATACGGAGTAATACTCACTTTGTACAGGAGCTTAGGCAGAGGATGAAGGAAGTCCAGCGATCCTTGGGTGAAGCAACCAAAGATTCTGACTTACCCAGAAGGTAGATTTACTGTTGATAATTCTTTGAGGTTTGAGACTTGAGTGCATTCAGTGATCATGCAGGCTGTAGAATTAGAATTCTCATACCAACTTGATGACTTGTCGTAGTGTTGTATCAGTTTGATACAAAAAAGGATGATTGGTTTTCTGAACTAATACCAAATAGGATGATTGGTTTTCTGTCTATTAGCATTGTCATCAATATATGCAAATTCGTATTCCAATTGCTAGGTTACGGTGGTTGTACAAATCTTGATTTCTTTAAGAAGTAACAAGTATTGGTTTTGTTTTATGGGTGAAGTGCTTTTGAATGGATGAAGACCATGGAACGTACTTTGGCTAGAGGCACGCAATTGTATAATGACTGTTCTGCTATGGTAAAGAGGCTCCGGGCCATGGTGCACTCTACAGAAGAACAACTTCAAGTGCACAAGAGGCAGAGTACATATTTGACTTAGCTAGCTGCAAAAACCCTTCCAAAAGGCCTTCATTGCCTCCCTATGCGTTTGGCTACGGAGTATTATGCCCTGAATTCTAGCGAGCAAGATTTTCCACACAAGGAAAAATTAGGTGACAAAGCTCTCTATCATTATGCAATATTTTCTGACAACGTTCTTGCAACAGCAGTGGTTGTGAACTCTACTATATTTCATGCTAAGGTAGATTCCTCTATCCTTGAGATTTACACTACATCTGAAGGAAACCTCTTAGTTCTGTTTGAAGGTTAGTATAGGCATTATTTATTGGCTGAGATGTAATTGTTTTCTCTATGCAAGAGCCAGAAAAGCATGTATTTAATTTGGTCACTGATAAGCTAAACTATGCAGCAATGAAAATGTGGTTCTTGGCTAACCCCCCAGGGAAAGCAACAATTCAGGTTCAGACCATTGATGACTTTACATGGCTAAATTCTAGTTATAGCCCAGTTTTGAGATAGTTTGGCTCTGCATCTATAAAGGATTATTACTTTAGGTCACATCGTATGAATGCAGATTCCAATTTGAAGTATCGGAATCCAAAGTATCTGTCTATCCTTAACCATCTTCGCTTCTACCTCCCTGAGATCTTTCCAGAGCTCGATAAAGTCCTCTTCCTGGATGATGATATTGTGGTGCAAAGGGATTTGACCGAGCTTTGGAATATCGATATGCAAGGGCGGGTAAATGGTGCAGTGGAAACCTGTGGAGAAAGCTTTCATAGGTTTGACAAATATCTCAATTTTTCCAACGTACTCATTGCAAAGAACTTTGATCCAAATGCTTGTGGATGGGCATATGGAGTGAATATATTTGATCTGGAAGAATGGAGGAAACAGGGAATAACAGGGATTTACCATCAATGGCAAATCTAGTAAGTACATGCTAACCTTCTACATTTTGCTTATTGCCTAATTTTTTTAATCTGTCCTCTGGATTTAACATTCTATCTGTTCTCCGTGTTGTGTTCATCTCAGAACAAAGATAGACAGTTATGGAAGTTGGGTACCCTGCCTCCTGGGCTGATCACTTTCTATCACCTGACATTCGTCTTGGATAAATCTTGGCATGTTCTGGGTCTTGGTTATAACCCTAATGTTGATTCAACTGAAATTGAAAGAGCAGCTGTGATACATTACAACGGCAATATGAAACCATGGCTCGATATAGCCATCCCTAAGTACAGACATTACTGGACTAAGTACGTGAAATATGATCACATATTCTTGCAGCTATGCAATATCAGTGAGTAGATTTACTAGAAGATTGTTTATTATTCCATGAACTTTCACCAAGGAACCTGTGCAGTGCCCTTTGTTGGTTGCCACAAGAATTGTGGAGACTTAACCTGTAATGGTAAAACCTGAGAGGACATTCAGATGTTAAACTGGGCAGCCTGCGAGTGGAATGTCTTCCTAACGACAGTTTGTTACACATAAAAATGTGGCAATCTTGGAAATGTATAATTGTTTTCTGCAGACATTGCTGCAATCTTGTGTGCATATATTACACATTTAAGACCTTCATTCCAACGCCTAATTTAGGCAATTTTTTAACCTATTCAATCTTCTTCTTATTGTTTCCACGTTTTGAGATCCGCCTGGTCTAGGGGCATTTTTTGTTTATATTAAAATTCATTATGAGAAACAACTTTCAAATTAAAAATAATGGATAGAGAATGCCGTGAAAACTCTGAAAGTGTCGGTGCCATTTCTTTTGGATAAATTCAAGCAAGCTTATGAAAAGATGTTATCAATGGTCACTTATGAAACTAATAAAGTTTAAATGGAATCCACGTGTAAAAAAACCAGAGATTGAAAAAAAAAACCAGAGATTGAAGTTTACAGCAGTACCTTTTGACAATAGAATTGACAACATTGTTGAGGAGTGAAGCTGCTTGGCAAGTTGGCTCTGATCTGTGATGGGTGAAGCTGCTTGGCAAGTTAGCTCTGATATGTGATGGGTTTTCTCTAGGGCTTCTGCTTAAATACTTGACAACGGGTGTTTTTCTTTGACAGCACTCTCACAATACCCTCTGTTCTGCTATGTTCTGCTAGTTCTTTCTTCAGCCCCTCTGTTCTGCTATGTTCTGTTCTGCTATGTGTTCTACTTTGTTCTTTCTTCAGCAGCAGGCTGGAATTTGGAAGGAAACTAACAATACACTGCAGCGAACTAACAGTCAACTGCTACAGCAAATTAAACTAGACTTAACTTCCAGAAAATTAACCATTAATTGCTATTTAAACTAAACATTAATTTCTATTTAAACTGAACACAATTTAAACTGAACATTAATTGCTATTTAAACTGAACGTGGAATTAAACTGAACGCAATTTAAACTGAACATTAATTGTTATTTAAACTGAACGTGGAATGAATTAAACTGAACGCAATTTAAACTGAACATTAATTGCTATTTAAACTGCAGTCTATGGTCATGCGTTTTATTTAAATTCAATTGTTTCTGCATTTAGGGGAGGGGTCGTGGCACAAGTCCTAGCCCCGATCACATTCAACACCACAGAACCGTGGTGGAGCCACGAAGGGAGTAATGAAAATCTTATTTCCTAATACACCCTTATTTAACTAAACTCTTCATTCGCGGTGATGGCATTATTTATGTGGATAAGCAATATAAATAATAGATAAAATAAAACACTTACCTAGGTGTCCCTTACAAAACACACCCTTGGTGTATGCATGGGCACGAGCATGAGCATGGGCATGGGCATGGTTTATCAATATTAAAGAGAAGTCTCACGGTGTGCTTTTTACAATGAATGGCCATGTGGTCAAGCAAGCTTTTTACGGTGTAATGGCCATGTTTTACATAATTAAAATAAAACTATAACCATAATTCATTTTTACGACTTTCTTTTTAAAATTATGAATAACTAACACCATTACATAGAGAGGCAGAGAGGCGAGTTTGATCAAATGCACGCTACTCATAAAGTTTGGTAAAGGTTGGAAGTTTGGATTGATTAAAATGCTCAAGCTTAAAACTCTACGCTTTATGGGGATTATACTAAAATTGTTTTGATTTGGAACCTTACTGTTAATAAGATTAAATATAATTTTAAGTGATAACACCAAAAATATTTTTTCCTTTGATGTAACAATTCAGGGTGTATATAAGCTGAAAGTTTTTAGGATTAAGATATGAAATAAATGTAAATTTTATTTATAATATTAATTTTTTCAGTAAATTCTACAAATGTATATATTCTTCATCATGAGGGTGAAGTCAAAATACAGAGGGATACACTAGAGATGATTTAATAGTTCATAAGTTGATGTGACTTTTGATGTCTATCATATGGCATGTTGACTATGTCTCACTTTGAAAAGTATATCTCTCATAAATTCTTTATGGGCCATATCTTAATCCATAACTATAATCAACAAATATAACATCCCAAGAAAAGTGCATAAAGAGAAAGTGTAAAGTGCATAAAGTGCTAAAATGAGAGGCATCAACCTCTTGTCAACTTTGGGGATTGGTCAATAGAAAGTAGAGGTTCCTTACATATCTTCCCATGTATATTGAAACCTCTATATTACATATCCTCTTGAATATATTGCAACCACTACGTATAACAATCGATTTAGATTATGTATATTTCTTACGTTGTATCAATTATGTGTGTCATGTAAGATTACTAATTATGTGTCACTTATGGTGCAACACTTACATGCATTGATGGATATGCCATTTTTGTCATGGTCATTTCTTATGTGCATCACTTATTCCTTGCTAGTTTAGGTGCATCACTTATATGTGACACCTCATATGGTGTATCGTGGCATCTATGCATTATGCTAGTGCATTTATGCTTATCTATGTCACTTATTGTAAGTATCTTGTGGCATGTTGACTATGTGTCTCATTTTGAAGAGTATCACTTATGTACATTGCTTATGTGGCATCACTTTATTATGTCACTTACGAGCATCTCTTATGGTGTGTTGGGTATAAATTAGTGGTATAAACAACAATTCCATTACATCAAATTCCATATTACTGTGGCTTTCAAATTCCAGAAAAAATACGATTTTCAAATTTCACAAAACTAGAGTTTTCAAATTGCACTTTAATATACATTGAAGGGCATTGCCATCTTGCAATGAAATTTCAATATGGTGTGGTTAACTACATTTTCTAATTATGAACTCAAATTTAAACTCACTATATTGGAGTTTCCACATTCTACATTACTAGGGTTTTCAAATGCCACAAAACTAGGCTTTTCAAATTGTTAAAAACTAGGTGAAAAGAATAAGGTTTTCAAATTTCACAATGAGTTTTCCACCTTTATGAAAAATCCCCACACTTATTTTATCTTTGATCTTCAAAATGAACTTGAGAAATCGTGGGTAGTGTACTTTGCATGGGACTCAGCCAAACACAAGTTATGGATCTTGCAAAAGCCATTTATGTTGTTGGGTTTTATTTTGTGACCCCACGAAAAATTCACAATGACCCTAAATGGCTCTTGGAAGTGAGTTGCAAATCATCATAAAATTCCAAATAGGACTCAAATGGGAAAAACATTAATTCCATGAGACTCATGAAACTATGTTATAGCTAGGGACAACCCCCTAGGAATCCATAGGTAAAAAGTTGACTCATGAAACACTTTGCCCATACTGAGATATAGATATTCATCATATATATATATATATTTGTGAGAGAAATAAAACATTTGCTAAATATATAAAAATAGAAGTCTATAGATACTTATAACAAATGTACAGACATGGATCATATATTCTGTGTATTGGAGGAATAAAAAAGACACTTTTGTTAGGCAAGTGCATGACGATGATGGCCCCAAAAGTAGAAATTTGGCTATTAGGAATGTGATCCCACGGGAACATGTGCACAGTCCTAGGAATGTGCATGCATATGTGCACATGTTCCTTAGTGTATAGGATAAATAAGGCCCAAACTACAAACCATGATGGTAGCTAGGTCACCAACTAGTCATGGATCAAGAATGCGCACACATTCATATGAACATGCACATGTTCCAAGAATGCACATGCATTCAGAGAATGCACACACATTCCAAGAATGTGCCTATATTCAAGGAATAAAAACACATCCATGGTCATTATGGTAGTTATGGTAATTAATAAACGTCCTTGTAATATTAATTAGTATAGTGGATGAGGACAACAGATGAGTTTGAAGATAGTTATTTTGGCCTTCATATTCTTTATATAGTCATGTAGCTCAAAGAACTTCTTCATCGTGAGTAACCATGAAATGTAGGAGCCTTGCCTTTATTAAACTCATTTGGAAAATATCCCATATCACTCCTCCTTTAAAGATGATGATGATGATGACCATGATACCTGTTTGAACTAGAACTAGAATAGAACCTATGTTCATCACTCCGACAAGAAGGCCTCCATGTCCCTATAGTCTTTTTTAGACAATTTTATGCATGCGACCCTGAAATTTGAGCGACCTTTCAAGGCTATGACTCAAGCCTCTACCCAGAACGTGATGAAATTCTCATAAATGATAAATACCAAGAAGAAAATGCATTTAATCAAAAAATTGAACAAGGACTTTACCTGACGCATCCTGACCATTACATAAATTTCATCAAATACATCATGAACATGTAATGTACAGGTCATAAAAACACATCTTAACATAGGGACCTCATACTTATTTGAGATTCATCAATAAGGTGTGGTACCCTCTCACAGTATTTGCATTATCATCTATTAGGTCATTCATTCATCATTCATCAATTCATTAATTGAAACATGATGATATCCATAACTCAAATCTTTCATAAATCGATGCTTATAACCATCATATAGTCATAGAAATATCAATGATATAATAGATATTAAAGCCACATAATATCAAGTAAATTTACACATAGTAGATAAGTCGAAAATATATCTTATTAAAATATGAAAAACTTAATCAAGTCAAGCACTTCCACGTATCACCTAACCATAGATTAGCCTGAGCCAAATATTTCTTTCAGTGAATCACCCCCATGCCATATTCCAAGCATGAATGTGGGACTCACAACAAACCAACCATGGTTCTTATTCTTTACTGCGTATCACACCAACATTTCACAATGATTTATATGCCCAAAAAAGGCACCTATATAACCAGGCTTTACTCTATATCTCACTAAGGGATTCCTAGGCCCAAACAAAAAGCATACACTACCATGCTTTACCTCAATCCCACCACATACCACTCTAGGGATCACAACGCCTATACAAGAAGGGACGCCTCTGATCACTCCACCTAAACCATGAGGAATTTGTCCCTCTCCTCCCTCTAGGGTTTACCCTATCTCTCGACAATCACCAGTTTAGTAATCCTAGGCCCAACAAGGGTATACATAATTAGTATTTACTGCAATCCCAGCTTTACCAGCTCAGGGATTCCTAGGCCTTGTGATTTTTCCTTAGACCACCTCACTCAGTTTTGAAACCATCCAATAATCCATCTCAACCAAATTGAAGAACCCCATCTCACCATGACTATCTAGAAACGGTAGGGAAAGGTTGAAACGACTATCACACTTGTTAAAACCCATGCTAATGACAACAAGAGAACCAAATACACAATGCATGCCAAACCGAGAAAGGAAATCATACATGCAA
>APFE031531403.1:0-20760 GCA_000404065.3 Pinus taeda
ATACTCAAACCACTCTGTCATACGTATATAGGGATGGATCCCTAAGGCACAAAGTGTTTAGAAAGAAGTCACATACTGATAATTACTTACATGTTGATTCACACCACCACCCAGCTCAAAAGATGGTTGTTGTTCAAACCCTCTTTATTAGAGCATGTAGAATATGAGATGAGATCCACACCAAAGAGGAGATTACTTAAGAAAAATATTTACAAGCTTAGGATACAATGATAAAGACATCTTCAAAGCCATCCAGAAAGTGAGATCCAGAAACAAAAAAGATAAATCAAATAACCCCCCAACTGCGAATTCTTACCTTCCATATATTCGTGGAGTCACTAACAATCTAGCTAAAGTTCTCATGAAGAAAGATATCAAAACTTCATTCAAACCCATGACAACTATTAAACAAAGAATGAAATCTATCAAGGACAACCCAGAGCACCTCCGCCAGAAAGGTGTTTATATGATCTATTGTTCCTGTGGGGAACACTATATTGGGGAGACAAGCAGGTCGGTCAAGATAAGGCTCAAAGAGCATGGTGCAGATATCTGTATTGAGAGAACTCGTTCTTCAGCTTTAGCTGAGGATGCAGGCAAGACAAACCACCACATGTGCCTTGAAGACACAAGGGTCATTGCCAATGAAAAACATCACTTTTAGTGTAAAGTGTGGGAGACACTTGAAATCATCAAACACCCGCATAACCTTAATAGGGATGGAGGCCTGGAAGTTAGCAAAAATTGGATTTCCCTTCTCACCCCCATTGAATAGAAGGCTCTCCCTTTCACATCACCCTTACCATTCTTCATCATTCCCGTCCTCTGTCCCCTAACCTTCACAATTATCCCCTTATTGCATTCCCCTCTCCTCTAAAATTTCCCTGTCACCCTCTCATGCCCCCACCCCTTGGAATTTTAACCCCCTCACCCCTTTTTTGAAACCCCTCCCTTCTTTGACCCTATCGTAGGTTAAACAAGCTCCACCCCTCTCCTAACCATAAAAATAATATTAAGCATCTTGAAGAAATAATACTTTTATAATATAGCAACATAACTTTATATTAAGTATAATTAAGATTCAATTTAGAATACATTAGCAATAAGCTAATAACATAGGCATACAAATCAAGAATCAAAATATTAGTATAATAATATATTAACACTTATCTCCTACAAACATAAACTATTAAAATTGTAATTTAATTTGAAAAGAAAAAAACACAATTTTTAAAATCAAAACTTATTACAATAATTTGACTTTAAATTAAACATAATTAGGCCGATAGGCCTTCCTATGCATCAGAAATTGTCAACACTTTTACCTTGCTCCATTGGATCAGGTGAGACACTTTCAACCATTGATTTGAAGTGTGATTGCTTTTTCCAAATATCCTATGAGTTGCCTTCTTTTCACCTCTTGAGTGCAAGATATTTTTACTGTTTTTTCCCATTCTTTTATGTCAGTCTTGAATATATTTTTACTGCTTTTTCCATTTTTTTATCTCACTCTTGGCCTGCCCGTTGTTGTTGCTGTTCTTCTTCCGTTTGGCAAGCACTGTTCTTTTTCCTGATCTTTGAATTTATTTTTTTTATTGTTGAGCTGTAAAGATGAACGCTGACGCTGTTAAAGAATGGTAGACGGTAAACGATGTTATGCTGGCAATGACTTCAGTCGGGATCCTGCGGTATATGGAACGCGAATACGGTCTACAGAAGTAGATCTTTAATCTTTTAAAGGGAATGGGGGGGTTTCCAGCACACCGAGTGCATATTTGGTATTAAAAGGCTCTGGGACAGAATAATCGTTATAATTATAAAATGCCAGTTTCCCTCTTTTCAGTCTTTTAAATAAAATCATTCCTGATGGGAATTATTATATTTTGAATGTTGTAATTAATTTGAAGAAGCCAAGGCCGAAGGAATTTGAAAATCAGAAGACAGGGAATTTGATGGTAACAAACATCTTTCATCGAATCTGCACGTGCGATCGGCGATTTTAGTGAATACAAGACCTGTTGCAAGACTTCATGTACTGCATTTATCTCCCCCTTCTAATTTCTGCAATTACAAATTCTTGCTTTGCAGGAATGATCGATTCTTGTAGCTTCCCTGTGACTTTTCACAAGTTATTTAAAATCTATGAATTGTGGACGGCAGTTGGCATGAAAACTTCTTATTGCAATTCGCTATAATTACAGGATGTGGCCGACATGATGAAATCTGGCAGGAGTGGAGGAGCAAGGTGGGGGAATAACTTAGGTATATGATCCTTCGTCTTCCCATGGTGAAATAACAGAATCCCTTGGATTATGTTCTCGCTGCAACTACCTTGACAAGGAGAAAAAAGTTATCTCTGGAGGCACCTTTTACTTATGCCTGTGGGAAACTACTGATGAAGCTTGCAGGTGTCAAAGTATCCAAATCTATACATGTCTGCATGAAAATTACTGTATTATTACTATTATTTAAATTTGGGGTTAATGATGATAATGGATGACAGGCGGCTACCGCTGTGACATACAGAATGATCTCACACACAAGTATTTCTTTCTCCAACATAGTTCAATCGATTGGATTGTTCAATCGATTGGTACTCAGTAGTTGTGAATAATTTGACTCGACTCTTTCTTGAATAGAATCTATACCGCCCTTACAACCAAAATTTATGAATGCAGAGAAGGATGAATTTCTATTTTGACCTGAGAAAATGATAGATCTTTAAGTAATTAAGCATGTAGCGATCTAAGAGATAGAGATGAGTTCAAGCCAGCCAACCACCCAAATTTTATGGGAAGAAGTATTAACATCCCATGGTACCTTGGGAATCATACATCGCGGAAAGTCACTCATTCTTTAACAGTTAATTTTATACCAAAGAAAGAGGACTAATAGTGGCATCTTGTTTGCCATAGCAATTTTATCCTAACAACATGGTTATAGTATTGTTTGGCTAAAGTCGGAAACCATGGTGTATATCGGTCAATAAAAATAACGATGAATTGCTTCAAAATCTTTTGAGTCTATTTGTGCTTGCTCTTTGTCATTGTCACATCTATAGTTTATCCTAACGACATAGTTATGGTATTGTTTGGCCAAAGTTGGAAAACGTGGTGTATATTGCTCTCCAGTGAAAGTTGTACTCACATATTGTTATATCAATCTATAGAGAGGTGAAAATCTATCATTCAAGGTGTGTTGCGCTCTAAAAATATAAGAGATGAATGGTGGCCAAAGTTGGAAAACATGGTGTATATTGCTCTCGAGTGAAAGCTGTACTCAGATATTGTTATATGAATCTATAGAGTGGTGAAAATCTCTTATTCAAGGTGTGTTGCGCTCTAAAAATATAATAGATGAATGGAATAATATAAATGATTATTAATCTTTATTATTAAATTATTTTTGTAAACAATAAAATAACTTGTTCATAAATTTAAATAACCTCTTACTTTCATATTGTAAAGATTAAATTTTTTTATAAAAATTAAATAAATTGTAATTTTATTTTAAGTTATTATTATTGTTGCCCTAATGTGATGTTATTGCCATACCAATGAGGGAAGGATATGATATAGCAAACCCTCTTGCCACCCATTCTCCTTACATATTACATTGTCAAGGTTCATTTATTAGACTTCACCTCTTAAGGAGGGTGGTAGACGCTCCTCTATCATATTGTTTGACTCTCGAGTAAGGTTTGCATGCCCAACCCTACTCCTCTTCTTAGGTAATATATTTATTATCCTTCTGCTCCTTTGATGCCTCCTCTTAATGTTGCCTTTGTCTTTCATGAGTTTTGACTATCGC
This sequence comes from Pinus taeda, assembly GCA_000404065.3. NCBI lineage: Eukaryota > Viridiplantae > Streptophyta > Pinopsida > Pinales > Pinaceae > Pinus > Pinus taeda. Next base: position 3,811 of record APFE031531403.1, read on the forward strand.
ATAGGCGCTCATGTATGAGGACCATCTCTAGACCCTCTCACTTTCCCTTCATCCTTGTAGACTTTTTATGACAAAGAGGACTTTCCCCGAGTTCATTGTCGGTGCAGCCTGCCTAGCATGACCCTATGATTAAATTCCTTCAACATAAGCTTTTACAACTTCCCACCTAGTTCCAATTAGGTTTTAAAGAAGTCTTATTGCCTCCAATATCCACGACACACCAATGATCTTGCTACCAACATAGAGGAGGAGGTTGCAACACTTCAGGTGGTTCCAAATCTAGATTTCATGTTGAGGCTTCCTCTCACAACCTTCATGAGCACACTCCTACCAAGATTTAGGAGGCAATTTGAGTGGTAGAGGATGAAATTTGACAAAAAGATAGGTCACCTTGGACTCAAAGATTATGGTAAGTATTTCCCTTTGGGTTCCTAACACTCGTAACTCTAGGGGTTGTCAGAATCATTATCTTCATATAGTAGACCTATACTAGCATGTCAAGCTGTTGTTAGGGAAGATTTTATGGATAGGATAAAAAAACTTAAGCAAATCTTATTCATTGATTATATGAGTTATCCCTCATGTTGGATAGGAAAGGAAGGATTTTCAAGCTAGATATGGAGTCTCCACCGAGCTCTCCAATTCCATCCCATGCAATGTTGAGGAACAACCCATCAGCCTCAACACCTCATTTTATTCTTGATGCATAGGTATCTTATGTTTCATAGTTTTAGTCCTTTGGTTTTTGTTCAGTTGTCAAAGTCATGTGATGACATATTCAGCAAGATGATTCAGAGTGGAACATCTCTTGAAGATTTCTACAATGTTGTTTGTGAGCAGGTTTTAATCTCAACTTAACTTTAACTAAATTTTTTGCATTTCCTTCTAAATTGTTTGCTAATTCTGGTAGCTTGTAAGTCACAGGAGATTGAAATTGTTTTGACTAAACATCCAACACAAATAAATAGATGGACTAAGCCTTTCAACCTTTTCGGCTTATTTGCTTATATCAAACATATGTGCAGGGTTTCAACCCATTAACATTTCATTGAGTATGTATTTACAAATCAATGATTTTGGGATCAAATCCCACAAAGAAATTCTATACCTGCGCTTCAAATTCCTTCAAGCTTTTGAAAGTAAAACCAATGAATTATCAATATAATTTTACCATAATAAAAAACAATTAGAAAGCTCAAATTGCTCATCCATTAGGCTTGAACCAACATCTCTTCTAGAAAAATTCAACAATTCCAATTTAATAATCCTATCGGCCTCTCTTTGTACCTTTTGGGACAATTGCTAGTTAAGATTCAAATTAGAAATACCATAAAAATAAGCCAACATAAACTTAAATAAATCTAAAATCAAAATATTAAAGTAATATATTAGCACTTTACCTATAAACAAAAACTATTGAAATTTAATTAAAATTAATAATTAAAGAATCTAAACTTATTACAATAAACATTAAGGTAGGAATGTAATTAATAACATGATGAATTATATTATTAAGTATATTATAACCATTATGAATATATTAATAAAAATAGGTTAACAATAAAGAATGCAATTTTCCATTAAATCATTATTAAAACAAAATCTCTATTCCTCTTACTGAATTGGTAAACAAAAATGTGTATAGGTCCCATGTTCTAAAAGCACTCAATGTACGAGAAAACACTCATACAGTGGATTTGAATGATGACCAGCCTGAAATTTTGTTTGGACCAAAAGTTGATGGCAAGCCTCAAGAAGGGGGTGTTCCTCCATTCTATGTCAGCCTTAACATTCATGACAAGATCCTTCATAATGCAATGTTGGATTCACGTGCATCACATAATCTGATGCCAAAGATTGTTATGGAGAAACTTGGACTTGAAGTCACTAGACCATACAAAGATCTATATTCATTTGATTCTAGCAAGGTTAGATGTCTAGGTCTCATTAAGGACCTTTGTGTCATGCTAGCCCAGATACCAGCAAAAAGTTTAGTGATGGATATAATAGTAGCTGACATTCCTCCTAAGTATGGTATGCTATTATCAAGATCTTGGGGAGCTAAGTTACAAGGAACACTTCAAATGGATATGACATATGCCACAATACTAGTATTTGGCCAACCAAGGAAACCTTATAGAGAAACCTTAATGAAATACATGGTGAGTAGCCAAGAAAGGCCAGACAACTATCCCCTCTACTCTGTCCATACTGATCTTGATTCATTCATACTGTACAATGACAATGATGGAGACATAGATACACATGTCAAGCAGGCAGAAAATGATCTCAGTGAAGGACTTGACACTCAAACACCCATTATCCAACAGGATCCTGAAACAAAACCCCTCTGGAATATGAATTTTGATGGCTCATGTGGTAAAACAGGATCAGGAGCAGGAGTCTCGCTGTATAATTCAAAAACTAATGAAGCTGAAGGCCATTCTTATAAACTGAATTTTCTGTGTACAAACAACATATCATAATATGAGGTATTACTATTAGGCTTGAAGTTGCTTAAAAAAGTAGGTGCTAAAAGAATTTATGTCCAGGCAGACTCTGAACTCATCATCAAACAAATTAAAGGACAATACTCAACAAAACATCCTATATTAAGAGAATACCGGAATCTTGTGATTGATATTCTCAAAACCTTTGAAGAGTATGACCTTGTTGTGATCCCTAGGCTCCAAAATGCCATGGCAAACAGATTAGCTTTTTCAGCCAGCAATTGCGAATTACCTCATCCAAGTAAATAGTACACAGTTGAAGTGAAACATCGTCCTGCAATGCCTGATAACATGAGATACTGGCAAGTTTTTGGAAGTGATAAACAGATTGAGAGTTTTCTGCAATCAAAGGATGAATTTGAGGATAGCAGCACAGATCTGGAGGATGAAATAAATAGTCAAACGGATGTACATATTAGTATAAATCAACATGTTGTTTCTGATGAAAAAAATTCTGTAAATAAGATTGTACATAAAACTAAAATACATAAAGATCAAAAAAAAAAAAGAATTCAAAGTACTACAACTCAAAGATAATGTTTTACCTAGAGGGCTTGCCCCTTTGGAAGAGTTGTTTGACTTTAATGATGTTGCTAGAAAGCCAAATATGGAACCAACAGGAACAAACATTGAGGAATGCAACATCGGCAGTGAGCAAAACCCCAAAATTATAAAATTGTCAAATTCACTACCTATAATGGCTAAAAGAAAGTATATAGCTCTGTTCTAAGAATTCATAGATGTATTTGCCTGGAGCTATGAGGATTTAAAAGCCTATGATACCAGCATTATAGAACACAAAATTCCAATCGTAGAAGATCAAAAACCATTCAAACAGAAATTGTGTAGGATAAACCATGTCCTAATGCCTTTGGTGGAAAAGGAAATCAAGAAAATGTATGAGGCTAAGATCATAGTCCCAATTAGATATTCTAAATGGGTATCCAATATTGTGCCTACAAGAAAGAAAAGCAATGAGATAAGACTGTGCATTGACTTTAGGAATTTAAACAAGGTTTCCCTGAAAGACAACTATCCCTTACCAAAGATGGATCACATTCTGCAAAGGGTAGTGGGTTCTGGTAGGATTTCCTTGTTAGATGGTTTTTCAGGGTATAATCAAGTTTTGGTGCATCCTGATGATCAAGACAAAACTGCTTTTACTACTCCTTAGGGAACTTTCATGTATGTAAAAATGCCTTTCGAATTAATGAATGCAGGTGATACTTTCCAGATAGCAATGGACATTGCTTTTTCATATGAAATTGGACATTTCATTGCAATTTATCTTGATGACATCACTGTATTTTCAAAAAATGATGAAGAACACCTGGCACATCTAAGGAAAGCATTTGAAAAATGCAGAAAATTCGGTATTTCACTCAATCGTAAGAAATCATTGTTTGTCTTAAAGAAGGAAAACTTTTAGGCCATATCATCTCCAAGGATGGAATCAGAATTGACCAAGTAGGATTGAAGGCATCCTGAAAATCAACCATCCAAGAAACATGAAAGAACTTTAGTCTTTTATTGGAAAGATCAATTTTTTAAGAAGATTCATACCAAATCTTGCTGAACTACTCATGAATATAACAAATTTGCTCAAGAAAGACACGGAAATTAAATGGAATGTTGAAGCCAAACAATCTTTTGATCTATTCAAGCATGCATTAACAAAAGCACCGATTTTAATCAGCCGAGATTTCACTAAAGACTTCATTATCTTTTCTTTTGCATCTGAACATACTATTGTTGTTGTGTTATTACAGAAAAACAATGAAGGACATGAACAACCAATAGCATTCTTTAGCAAAGCTCTGATAGATGCTTCTATGAAGTACAATGTCAAGGAAAAACAAGCATTTGCTCTAGTCAAAGCAATAAAACATTTTAGGGTTTACATTTTACATTCTCATATCATGCTTATGTGCCTAATGTAGTGGTCAAAGATATTCTCACTCAAAATGGACCAGATGGGAAGAGAGGAAAATGGATAGTTTGATATTGGAATATGATATAGAAATCAAGCCCACCAAGTTGATCAAAGGACAGGGATTAGCCAAATTGATGGCTGAATCAAATTTCAATGCATTAGACATCAACATGGTGTTTGCTTTGGCTGATCTTGAGGAACTGGAAACTCCACCAAAAGATGAGGCATATCTAAATTCTCCCTGGTATGTAGACCTTTTATATGTTCTTTTCAATTTAAATGCTCCTCCTTGATTATCCAAAACAAAAGCTAGATTTCTTAAATTGAAAACAATCAAACTTTGCATTGTTGATGGTATATTATATTGGAAAGATGTTGGAGGTGTTTTACTCAGATGTTTGTTAAAGGATGATGTTGACAAAGTTATGCAGGAATTCCATGAAGGTGACTGTGGAGGCCATCTTTATTCGAAAACAACTGCTAATAAAATCCTTAGAGCAGGTTACTATTGGCCTACATTATTCCTAGACGTCGATAAGATGGTAATTGCTTGCCACAAGTGCCAAATCTTTGAAGGGAAGAGAAAATTACTACCTTTGCCCCTGAAAACCATCTCTGTTGAAAGTCCTTTCCAACAGTGGGGATTGGATTTCATTGGTGAAATTCATCCTCCATCCTCTGCCCATCACAAATGGATCCTAACTGCTACAGAATACTTTACCAAATGGATAGAAGCCACTCCTTCAAGAGTTGCTATGGATTTTGTTATTATAAAATTCCTTGAAACCAATATAATCCTTTCCAGATTTGGTTGCCCTAGGAAACTGATCACTGATAATGCTGCAGCTTTTAAATAAAAAAAAGATAGTGGATTTTTGTCATAAGTACCATATTTCTTTGGGTCATTCAACAACTTATTACCCTCAAGATAATGGGTTGGTTGAATCTTCCAATAAGAGTTTGGTAAACATCATTAAGGAGATTCTGGAGGACAATAACAAGTCTGGCACAACAAATTGATCTATGCATTATCGACTGATAGCTTGACTACAAAGAAATCCACTGGCATGTCCCAATTTCAACTGGTTTATGGAATAGATGTAGTTTTCCCTTCTTCCATGGGAGTGCCAGTTATGAAGATTATTCAGGAGGTACAGAGTGAACCAAATGATATTCAAAGTAGGATATACCAAACAATCCAATTGCAGTAGTCCAGAGAAGAGGTATACAATAGAACTCAAGTTGTCCAAGAAAACATAAAGAAGATTTTTGACAAAAGAACCAAAGCTGATGATTTCAACATGGAAGACAAAGTGTTAAAATGGGACTCAAGAAGAGAAGACAAAGGAAAGCATGGTAAATTTGAAAATCTTTGGAAACGTCCATATATTATTTCAGCTTTCAGAGCAAATAATGCATTATTTCTCAAGGAGTTCGATGGAACAGAATTGTCATGAGGTCCTCTCAATGGTAGGATGTTGAAGCATTACTTTTCTTGAGTACAAAGATTTCCTCACTCCATTGTAAATATTACAGTTTTCAAATTTAGTTGGTTAGTTCATTTGACAAAAAGAAATCAGACTGAAGACAATGCAAATTTGAAGGGCTTAAGGCTATTGTTCATGTGTTCTTGACACTTCAAGCTGAGAAGTGCCATCCCCAGCTAGAGCCACTGTTAGGGCCCTATAATTTATAGGATCTCAAGGTGATTGAGTATTTCATAGTTTGCATATTTCAAATTGTTCATAGATTCCAATATTCAATTGATTTCATAAAATAAAATAAAAAAATGAATAGAGGGTATATAGAAAGAAGAAAAAGAACAAAAGAGAAAAAAAGAAAAAAGAAAACCCCAAATGTTGTTCCAATCATAAATTTTAAGCATGATTGAACAAATTTCAATTTATGTTGATAGGTTAGAAATAAAGATATGCCAAACAGGTTAATCTTGGCAAATCAGTAGCTAGGTAGAAATAAAATTTGTTCAACTGTTTAATCTGGAGCAAGGGGAGAAATAAGTGATAGAGTAGGTTAAAAATTAAAAAGAAGAAAGAGATAAAAAGAGAAAGGGTCTGCAAGTCCAAGTGCACCCTGCAAATGAAAAAGAAAAAATGATAGATTAGGGGAATAAGGGTAGGTATATTGAAGAAAACTCAAGGAAAGAGAAAGACATGAAAATTTCTTTTAAAGATTGGAAGACATATCCCAATGTTTTCCAAAGGTCGGAAGAAATATCCTATTGTTTTTCTAAAGCCGGGGGAAGAAATAAAAAACGAGGGGTCTTATGATATCATTACCCCCTAACTTTACTCTATACCCATATTTGCCTATAGTCCGCACCCCTCATTTATTCCCTGCCCCACCGCGCGCTCACGTGTCACATCCTATCTAATCTACCCACCATCTATCACCACATCCCTGCTCACTCCATCTGATCCAACGACCCTCGTTCTCCCCCCCCCCCCCCCCCCCCTCTGAAATCTAATCCCGGGGGGAGGGGGTCCGAAGTCAGCAATTTCCAACTGCTTACATGTCACGCCCTCATGAGTTCGTACCCCCCCTCTCATACCGCTTACCACTCTCAACCCCCCTGAAAAGTGGTTTATCCCAATACTCAAACCCCTCTACTATATGACCGTTGTCGCTCCCGCCATCTCACAACGTAAACTCGTCCCATCCACCCTATCACCTTCGTTATCGTCGTTGAGCAATCAATGGGTTGGACCCTTAGCCAACGGACCCACGCCAAGTCAAGCCAATCCAACGACATTGTTCCAAATCCATAAAAGCGCCAGTTCACACCATTTTTTAAATTTTAACTATTGTTTTTTTGTTATCAAGTGCAAATTCCACTCAGTCATACACAGAGAGCACGCAGTGCAAACAAAGAACAACAGTGCAGTTGCAGGAGAACTTATTTTCTGCAGTGATAACAATTTCCCTTTCTCGAATCATGATTATGATTAATCCCTTTTCTTTCTCACTCACTGAATTCCCATTTCTTCCTATCCCCTTTTATTACAAATTCAACACAGGACAACTTTCATAGAACAGTTTCAGAGAAGAAAGCCATGTCACCAAAGAAAAAGGAACCAGAAGTATTTAATTCAATGGTGCACCTGCCATTGGATTTGGATCACCTACCACTTGCAGACATGGATTTCAAGATCCATGAAACACTCTCAGAGTTTGATTTGTTTGATATATATTACTGGTGGGAGATCAAATTTGTAGAGGAGATGGATGACATAGGCCTCTCGGACACTAATCTGCCTTTTTATATTTTTCCTAAAACACAAAAAAGGGTAGTGATGGCCCCAACAGGACATATTTTGTTTACAATTGATTCCAAGTCCATTATGCAGATGATGCAGGTCCCGATTATTGAAGGAACTACTCCCTTTTCCCATGAGGCCCTCACTGAAATGTATCAAAAGCTTGATTTTTCTAAGAGAGCCAGAACATTAAAAAATTTCATGACTGAGAACACACATCTGCCAAACAACAATCCTCTTTATTTCTCCTCTATTTTCCTTGACAAAACTAGACACATTGTTATTGTTATTTCCTATTTACTTGGATATTATTCAGATCAATGGCTTGATGAAGCTATCATAGCTTTCTTGTCTATTTTGTCAACATAATCCAAGCCCTCTATACTCTTCAAATTCATCCAAGTTTTAGCAGATGTCATCCATGAGAAGCTTGTCAATTTCTTCACAGATGAAGTGTTTCATTATTCCTCAGTGTTGGTATATATGTTTATGTATTTTCAGGCAGACAGGTTCCAGTTTTCAAAGACCAAAATGAATGAAGAAGGTGAACCCCGGTCAGTGATATTCTGGACAACATTAGTGATGAAGGACTCTAAAGACTTCAGCTACAAAACATTTGTGGAGATGTTTGTTCACCTAGCAATGAGCCTCCTCAGTGGGACTGCAGAACCTAGTATTAGTGAAGAAATAAGGACAATTATGCAGCCGTCAAACCAAGCCAAAACAGGTGATTGGTACTTGTACCAAAATTACAATGAATTAAGAGTGTATGGTTGTGAGTTGGCCCCATACAAGCTGCCGAAGTTCCTCCCCATGAGGATATTTGCACTGGAATACATTAGACAAATGATTAATGCAGATGAAGTGCATTTTCTATCAGCTAAGAAAAAGTCCCAGTTTAGGATCAAATCTTAGATTGGTCCCTTCATTTGTAACAACAGAGCAACAGGGGAGGAGGCAAATAGAAGATTGAAGGAAATGAACTTTACTCATAGTTTCACATGGTCTTATGGCCCATGGGGTATCATTTCCAAGAAGAGGGTAGAAAAAAAGTCAACAACCTATATCCACACTCAAAGACCTCAGATTGAAAAATACATTGTTAAAATTTGTGTACCAGACGACAAGTGGTTCCCTAAGGCTTTGATCTTTGGCCTAGGGAAAAGTGTCCAAATTTATTTTTTACTTTTGTCCTAAAGTGACTTTATAAGTGGTAAAGTCAATTTAATTTAAAAGTGACTTTATAAGTGGTAAAGTTACATTCTACTTTAAAGATGACTTTTTTCCCCTAGGAAAATTCATAATTTTATTAATAGTAACAAAATTACATTTTGTAGATGCTGAAGCATATCCAAAAGCAGGTCAAAGACTGCTGATCAAAAGAAAAATAACCAGAAAGAAACTAATGCACATTTGAGGAGAAAATTATACTTTTCTCCCTTTTTTCTTCTCGACCTTTCGCCACTCCCCTTGAGTCAGCAAGGACAAAAACAGTACGAGTGAAGTGTCCTTTATAGGGAAAGGATTTTCCTTGTCTAAATCTGAGTGGTCTGAAGTATGATGTCTTTTGGCTCCGCTGGTATCCATTGTGCCTGGTATATTTTCCGGCAAAGAGTCCACAGATCATGTGATACAAATTCCTCAGATTTTGGTTCCTTGTGTGTCTGATTGTTCTCTTTGGGAATGGGGTATTCCTTTTCCTTATCTTCCTCCTCATCAGGGACATCATTAGGGTCTGGTGGAGTGAATTTCCATCCCTTAGGTTGTTTTCCTACTTTCTTCTTCCTATGCGTATCTTTTTTGGCTTCTGGGCATGTGTTTTGAAGATGCCCTGTTTGGCGGCAAATTCTGCATCTGAATGCAGTATTTTCATAATCTAGTATCTGAGTCCAACATCTCTGTTTATACTTTAGTTGTATTTGGTTTGGGAGTCCTTTTCTAAGATCTACTTCCACACACATGCGTGCAAATGTGCAGATTCCTTCCTCCGTTCTTTTTGTATCCATTTTAATAAATCACCCAATGGTGTTGCCTATATCAGATAGGATTTGAGGGCTCCAGAAATGTAGTGGTAGGTTGTGAAGACGAACCCAAACCAGCATCCGAGATACAACCATTGTATTTGGATCAAATTCTGGGAACCATGGAGTAATGAAGAGACCCATGGATCCCATGAACCATGGTCCTTCCCTCATAATGATGTCTCTTTCCTCTGTTGTACGAAATTTGACAATGAAGAACCCTTTGGAATAGAGATGAATATCACATAAATTGGTCCAGGTTCTGAAGACCCAAAGGAAAAGGTCCATAGATTTGGGCCAAAAATAGTTGAATCTACAAATTAATGCTTGTTTTTCGAAAGAAGAACAGTACTCGTTTATTTTTGGTGTATCCATATTTAATTCTGGGGTGTAACTCAGTTGTTCCACAATGTATGGAGCAGATGTTGTGCCAGCTTGTTTTGTTGATGTTGTAGTTGTTTTATTTCCTTCAAGAATGTCTTTGAAGGATAACCCTACACTTTTTTGTTTTTGATGTGTTTCTCGGATTTTTGTTATGCTGCTTCTTATGCCACTGCCTGAAAGATTTGTTTTCCAATGGTCTGCCACGCCTCCCCTCAACCGCATGTTGAGAGTGATGGTAGATTCAGGTAAGATTTTGTAATCCATAAGAGATTTGTAGTCTTGGAGTACTCTGCCTCCAAAGATCAAAACATGTGATCCTGTTGGATAACCAGTATGCTGGAAGATGTTGTTCTTCAAAAGCTGTATTGTTTTGGTTACTTGCACCCAAGCCAGATGTGTCCTTCCAGAAGGGGTTTTTATAAAAACTTGAAAGCGAAGAGGGTTTACCAATGATTCAGGTTTTGGTTCTGTCTGAGAGTAAATTTGCCCATCTATATAAACTTCACCGCACATCTTTGTACTCCCAGAGATTTCTTCTGGGTATGCTGAGAAAATGTTGACGGGGCAAGATCTGGTCCCGACCGTGTTGCTCCAGATGCTTTGTTGGGAAAAAACCTATTTGTCGTGCTTTTTTCCCTCATTGTCGCTGTAGGGTATGTGTCCGACTGTGGAAGACCTCGATCTATTGCCCAGGACATCCTATTTCACATTGCTTGATCTTCGCTTTGCTGCTTGCCTTTCAAACCTTCTTCTACTTTTTGGGCTTGTGGGTCAGGATAGGGTATTATTTCGGCACATATTTGCCCCCAGATCTGACCCTTCGGTGGGAAAATCAGTGCTCTATGCACCAGATCGTTTACAGATCTGAGGATTTTTTCACCTTTCTTAGCATGATCGGTTGACCCAGATCCATACAATGCCCAACTGAAGCATAGATCCGCAATGACATGCGTCTTCAGATCAACCCAGATAAATCCCTTCTTGTCCTTGAGGACAGGTTTCCTTAGAATGTAATCCTTCTCCTTAGCCTTGGAGTCACTCCCTCTGCAGTCCCTGCCCTTGGTGACGACACTAGTCCACGTTGCCACAGAGAAAGCATGGTTATCCTCAAGGGCATACAGGTTGCATGCGTTGTTTGCATCATATCCGAGCTTCTTCTTTGGCAGAGGTAGGGTTGCAGGGTACCATAACCAGCTAGGAGAGGAGACGAGCCGCACTCCAAATCCAATGGCTATCCAATCTACGTGAAAAATAAGGGGCATCAATGGCAAATCTTGTGGGTTGTGGACCGAGGCACTACAGCCGAGCATTGCAGCGTCTGCGAATACTGAAGCCATCGCTCCCAAATTTTTTCTCCTTTTAAAATTCATATCCCTTTAAAGGTGACTTTATTAAAGTGAATGAAGAATTAGAAAGTGAAAAAGTGACTATGGAAATAAAAGGCTAAGTGGGTCTTTATTTAAGTGGGTGAGTTAAAAAATAGAAAGTGAGAATTAAATGCACATTTATTCTCATCCATAGATCTATATGAATCTCAGCCATTAGATCTTAGGGTAACTCAAAAGGTCATTTAAAGAATAAAAGGAGAAGAGAAGAGGAAAAGATCAATTCATTCTTTCATGAGCATTTGAGAGAAAGAGAAGAGAGAGCAAGGAGAGAATTTTTGGGCAGTGAGAAAGTGAAGGAGAGCAACAAGAAAACATTTCATCAAATTTGGGCAGCAACATTTATTGGCACGCATCCCAAGGAAAAACCGTACAACAGGAGAAAGGTACAGAAATTGAGGAAGAGAGAAAGCAAGTTCTTGGCACATTTTTCAAGGTTGGTCGTACAACATTTAATGTTGTTTTATTGTTGTAAAAAATTATGTTTTAGTTGTTTGCTGATTGGCACGATTTTCGAGATGGAGTTCAAGCACGAAAATTGAGATAAGTTGTAATTTGTGGCTGCTGGAATTTTTACTGTGTATTTCAGTTTCTCTGTAAAATCATTTTTAGAGATAAAGAAGACCTCTCAAACTGATTTTCCCCAAGAGTTGCAAGGGGTTTTTCCAGGGTCACATTGACCAAAAATCATTGTGTTATTTTCTGTGTATGGCTGTCATAATTTTGCTGTGTTTTATTTATGCAATTTCAGCAATTGTGAAATCTCTAAATTTGTGTTTTCAGAAAAATATTTTCATTTCCAGATTTTAGAATTTTTATCATGCTTGGATTTAAAACTAAATGCATGGAGTGATAAGGAAACTGATAACCAGAGTGGGGGTTGAAATTTCTTCACGGTATCAGAGCTTGGTTGAATGAAAAGTGCAGTTTGGGACAACAAAGTGAAAATTACAGCAAGTTGATTTTTACACAAAATCCAGAAACCTTTACCACAGATTTGAAAATTTCAATTTTGTAGGATAGTGAAACATGTCTTTGGGTTTGAGAGTTGAAGACAGGTTTGATGGGCAGAACAACTACAGGGCATGGAAGGAAAGAATCCAGAGCATCTTTGAGGAAGAAAAAGTCTGGGGCATTATGGTAAATACCACAAAGAACCCAGTAGTAGTACCTGCTGACCCTGTACAATTGGCAGAGTTTAACAAAAAGAATGCTAAGGAAAAAAGATTGATTCTGGAAGGAATCAAAGACCATGTCATTCCTCATGTGAGAGGAAAGACTTATGCACATGAGATGTGGACAACCTTAACTAGTCTTTACCATAGCTCAAATGAAAATAGAAAAATGGTCCTAAAGGAGAAACTGAAGGCCATTAAAATGGCTAGGACTTACAATGCTACAACATACCTCATAAAGATCACTTCAGTTAGAGATGAGTTGGCAGTCGTAGGTGAGATCATTGCACCCACTTGCTTTGAATGGTATTCCCAAGACTTGGGAGAATTTTGTGGATGACATTGTTGCACGGGAAAACCTTCCCAATTGGGAGAGGTTGTGGGATGATTGCATTCAGAATGAGATTAGAAAGAACCATTTTGGGGTAGCCAAATAGGTGAAGGAGGATGACAATGTGGCATTGTTAGCAAGAGGCAAGAAGGGCAGAACAAAGAAGCAAGCTTCCAACAGTGGAGGCAAAAGCAAAGGTAAAGGCAACCAGCAGAACAAGGAGAAGGACTATTCCAAATTCAAATGTTGGAATTGTCAAAAGTTGGGACACTACGTTGTTATGTGTCCGGAGAAGAAGAACAAGAAAGGGAAAGATAAACCCATGGCAACTTCTGCAGAGGTAGAGAGATTCTCAGAGAGATTTGATCGGGACTTTGGGTTCATAGCTTGTGAGGCCACTAGTGCAGGATCACCTACCATATAGGTTCAGAGGGAGTGTGCATTCCTCGCTACTAGCAGAGCATCTTCTAGCATTTGGTATGTTAACAGTGGCGCTTCCCGCCACATGACAGGAGTCAGAGAGTACTTCTCGGAGCTTTCAGAGGGTGATACTGATATGGAGGTAGTACTTGGTGATGACAACATTGTTATAGCAGTCGGTGTGGGGACATTAACATTTGATAGGGGACCAAAACCTCCCTTGAAAGTATCAGATGTTCTATATGTGCCTAGAATGAAGAAGAACCTGATATACGTTTGAGCACATGAGGATAAAGGGTATGATGTGTTGTTCAAGATATCCTAGGGGAACTCTAGCTTATTCAGCTAGAGAGATTGGTGTGTGCCATGCCAAGGTGTACAAGTTCTCATTCCAACCCCTGATGGCATTGAGTAGCAGCAACCAAGACAGGACTGACGACAGATCTTGCAGTTCAGAGTTGTGTGAGATTTGGCACCGCAATATGGGGCACATGTATCATGGGGCCTTAAGTACATTGCAGGAGATCACTACTGGTGTGCCAGATTCAGTTCTGATCACCTTGATGTATGTAGAGGATGTGTTATGGGGAAGTTTGTCAGATCCCCTTTTCCCAGCAGTGACAACACAACGACTGGGATCCTTGACTTGATACATACCGATGTGAGTGGTTGGATATCTCATGTATCATTGAGTGGCTATGAGTACTATGTTTTATTCATTGATGACCACTCCAGGAAGACTTGGATTTATTTCTTGAATACCAAGAGTGAGGTCTTCAAGCGGTTTGTTCAAAACTCTTGTGGAGACCCACATGTTATCGAGAAATCTAGTGTCCACTCAGAGCTTCTCGTCCCACTAAGACTGGTAGCTATCTTAGAAACAAACAAACAAAAACTACTTTCGCTTTCCTTTATGAGAAGTAGATAAGAGGAGAACAAAAGACACCAACCTCAGTCTTGCGCTTGGTTCCTTGTTTAGTTCTTCTCCCTTTTGACAGATCTTTACCGCTCCCCTTTGGTCTGCCCAGCTTCAAAGAGCACCTGTGGAATCAAAGCAGCATAATACTATCGAAGAACAAAGATCTACAGTGATAAGCAATACAAGACCAGATATGTATTGGCCACACAAATGCATATATCATCAAACATACAAGAATGTGGAGGAAAACTTGAGGAGCTTTATTAATATCAAGAATAGCAACGAGGATTACAACCAATTGTTTTGACCCAACATCATCCTCCAGCAAGAAAGCCCTTCTTCACCTCATGTAAAGCTTAGATCACCCAACACTATGATGTTGCACCAGGAAACCAACAGCCCTTCCTTACAAGATACAAGATTCCAGCCTCTGGATCTCTATGATGAGGGATCCATATATAGATGATTGTAGGGGGTGAGTCAGCTTCTAGGATTTTGATTAGTGTACTCTCTCTGATAGTTATTGATTCCACTTGGAGATTGATGATCTCTTACTCATCCCTGGGCGAATTCAGAGAGGCAAGTGTCAGAGGAGAAGTTTCTGAAAGATTCCATCATCCTCCACCTCGCAAACTGTTCCTGCCATTTGTCCATTCTCACCCATCGCACCCTATAGAAGGGCTTTCCAGTATGCATCGCACCTTTACACTGAGTAGGTGAGATGCATCGCACCCTCTGCACTGGGAATTCTGCATGGTCCAGTTTTGACTAGTTCTGAGCAGTTTTCTGTGGAGAACTTCTAGGAGATGATGCAATCAGCTGACCTTGTTCCTTTAGGGAGTGAAGCAACACTTTTAGGGACTTAGGAGCCTTTGGTTTATCAACATTTATGATTGGGTTTGCAGTGCCCAAAAATGTCTATAACAGTTGCCCCCTAAAGCATGAGGTCGTTAATATTTTGATGTCGAGTGAAATGCTTTATCATGAGGATCCGGAGTTTTTCCGAGCTGGAAGGTGACCTGTAATAAGATACAATACAATACATTATCTTCATAATATTTTTCATGATCTAGCTGAGGCGGGCATTCCCATGCTCAGCTTTATAAATTCATTTTCATGTACATAGGACAGACAACTGTCTATGTAGCAGACTGATGATTCGGACGGAGTCATCATCCTTTGATCTGGATGATCTTCTGTTCGGCAATGATGTACATTTGATGTCTTTATATTCCTGAATATATCGCAGCCCGGATGGATGAAACTAGATCCGGGGTCTTCAAAACTTATTCAATCTTCACTCGGAGTACAAGTTGATCCATGTGAAAGATGTTCTGGAGTCGAACATGGAAAGACATCACCTGATTACCAACCAATGATGTAAGTCATTAACAGGTGCGAGAGGAATCACCAATAATGACAATGACCCTCAAGGTACTACAATACAATTCGCGTGGTTTGAAAAAGAAACTTGGCGTCGAACACCACTCAAAATCTCTCGGTCGAAGGCCATTGATGTAAACCTGTCACCGAAAGTGAGAAACTTGCCATTGAGGCATGCAAGCTTCAAAGTACTAAAAGGGGTTGTTCCTAGGTCGACTTCTTGGATAATGAGCTGATGTCGACAAGAAGTGACCCGCCGTAGGAGGGCCTTAATGAATCCCACATCTACGACACGGAACGGAGCAAATGATTTTGGAGGTGAAAACGATTTGATGATACAAGGTTCAAGGTGGCGGTCATGAAAGAATGGAGCGTGAATGTATTGCCGTGGATGAGACACAGGTGAATTCTCTGAGCGACTTCTCTTGAACATACTGGCAACACTGACAATGTATTGGTAGCGTTAACCCCAAAGATGGATGGTGTGATGGACCAATGGTAATATGACCGGTGAACAGAAAACCCAACCCGACTCGGATGTGGAGTGAAAGTGTCATGTTCAAGAGCGACTTGCTACCAATAAAGTTTCTTCAAGTTTTCTTCCTAATTTTCCCCAGTCATTGTTGACCAGTACCTCTTTATTTTTATCAAGCTTGAGGAGGATAACATATGCTTGTTCTATAATTCTCCCTTCGGGCAAACCCGTCGCTATGTTTTGACGAGCCTAGCGACAGTGAAACTCGTTCTTGTCTATACGACAAGTTTGTCGCTATTGATTTTAACGAGTTTAACGACAATGATAACTCGGTCCTTTTTCAATTTTAGAGAGTCTGAAAAGGGACAGAAAGGAAACTCCAATGATCCTTTTTCGTCATATAATCCCTTAAGCCCGAAAAAGTATAAAACAATACGAAAGGGATGAAATTTTGATAGTTTTAACGAGCCGAATAAGACAAGCACTCGATCTTTTTGTGTAATAATCCCCCAGGTCCAAAAAGATTAAAATCTAGAGGAGGGATAGCACTTCCGGTCATTTTAACGAGCTGGAGAGGCCGAGAGCTCGGCAATCTTTTCATATTTTACGAGTCAGGTGAAAAGAGCTTAAAGGAGATTCATTTTTTGAGGAACGAGTGATAATTTCGGGTAGCAGCTGATTCCAGGTAAGGTTTGGAATTTTCCAATCACGGCAGTGTCACAAGGATGGCTAATAGAAT
>APFE031531403.1:23715-43232 GCA_000404065.3 Pinus taeda
GTACCTTATGGGTAACTGAAAATGGGTTAAAAAGGTTGTGGCTAGGGTACTGAAGTTATCAAACGAAGCTCTAGGCAATTCGATATACCATTTTGCTATCGAACCAATTAACGTTCGCTGAAAAAGGCGAAGCCTGATTGAATCATCGTTGAGAGTGTTTGATGAAAACCACAGATGAAAGTTCATCACATGATCCAATGGGTCTTCACCTGGATTTCCATTAAATTTAGGAATATCTGATGGAAGTTTATGTGGAATCATCGGCCACCAAGGGGAATAAGCAATTGGATCATTCGTCAACTGGTTTAGAATTGGTAATTCTAGAGTTGCTACAAAGGGCAACTGTTGATTCAGGTTAGGCGAAGCATACCCAGGATAAGATGGAATCGCCTGAGCAGTGGGTCTTTGCATACCAGCATAATGTATTTGATGCTAGTAACTTTAATAAGGTTGATGGGCATAACCATTATAGTATGGTTGTTGATAACCACTTTGGAAATGCGGTTGCCCATTACTTACAAAGACTTGTTGCTCAGGTCCCTGATATGATTGCTGGAATTGTAGTTGTTGATATTGAACCAGCCATGGTTGTTGGACCATTTGTTGTTGTCCAATACTGGATGATTGACTAAGATGAGGAGTCATAGTACCTGTTTAAGCCTGATTCACTCCAGATAAGGAGGCACTAACCTGAGGTTGTGATTGAATCACTGAGACGAGAGGCTGTTGTATTGCAACCTGAGAAACTTGGGGTTGACAGACAATACGTAGCACTTGTACTTGCGATGCAGTCACCATAGAAGGTATAGTAGGAATATTTGACACAAGGTGGACTGGTTGCATTGAATATACAATCCTTGGTTATTGAGGCATTATTGATACCCAACCGCTGGATGTAATTCCAGTTTGACCTAAACTTTGTTGTAAACTCCCATATGGTTGTTCTCCAGGAGGGAACAATGAAAAGGCATACTGCCCCCCATATGGTGGAAATCCAGCACTTAAAGGGTATATTAGCCTTTGAAGACACATTGGATCAATTTGTTGAGTTTCAACATTAGAAATACCATATGAGAATACGGATGAAGAAATAGGAACTGACCATGTCGTCGAAACAGTCCCTGATTGGACTCCGGCTTGTTGTTGATAACTTGCCAGGACAGATGGTACACCAGCGAACATTGTTGGAGTAGCAGCAGGAGGTTCTGTTGCTGCTGCGTCAGATGACACAGTCCTGGATGTCAACGATTGTTCAGACATATCTAGTCTATCCAAAAGGTTTCCTAGCGATTCTACAGGAACTTGCGATGAAGGGGGTCTAATTTCTAAGATCAACAAGGGAACAGTGATGTTATTCCGATTAAAATAAAGTTTAGACACTTTGACACAACTTGTTTTTTCAATTGTTAAGAGTCGAGAAAAAACAAAAGATGACTCTAGTCGCCTTCGATTTTTAATGAGCCTGAAGTGACAAGTGCTCAGATGGACCTTTTCCTTTAAGGAGTTTGAAAAGGAATGAAAGAGACTACTCTGGAGATCTAGATAGAGGGATTACCAAACCAATCGCAAAACTGCAGAATACTCTTTACGGTACGGCAGTCAATCTTCCTGAATGTTGTGTTCAGTGCATTACGATCGATAGGGTGACAGACACAGCTTCCTAAGGATAAAGGATATAGCCTATTGTGGTCTCCCAATATATACTCGACGGTACGTGGGAGTACAAGTCCGTACTGGAACTTGTCGTCTCAAAGAGAAGGAATCACCCAACCAACAATGAAAGAAATAGTTAACAGGCTTTACGACGCTGGAATATGTCTCTAGCCTAGACTTCTAAATGTTGTGCGTTAGGTTCCAAAGCGTTTTTATGTTCATTGAATTTATTTTACAGTTGATCTTGCTTAAGAGTTTGCCTTTCAGGTTCACCGCGTGATGTAGATATACAATTCCTAAAATGCAGTCTAAGATGATAAACAAACGTTTAATCTTCTTTTCCAATGAAAATCCTAGCTACTAAGGAAAGAGAACTGAGGATTCTTTCAACAAATAGCACAGAGCACACACTAGATGCACTGTCCTAAATCAACAAGTAGTCTAAATGCAAATGCACATGCATGTATTTGTTTTAAGCCTTCTTAATGTGTGAGACAAGAAGAATGCTAAGTGCAAATCTGAATTATCTTTCCAAAGCGACAATACTAACAAATTTCTCTTCCAAACGAAGTGAAGATAACGACGACACTTTGCAATTTCGAATCGAAAATTGTTTTCAACACTTGAAAAACTACTAATTCAAATCACATACATGAGTAACAGTATAATCAACCATCAAGAACTATAGGATTATCTTCTATGACTGAAAACGACACTTGCGACACTTCCAAATCAAGAAACGATAGTCTGATTACGCTACTTCTTTGTAAAAGAGAACTGAAAATGGTGCACAATACATAAAAACATTTACAGTTCTTTGCACAATGGAGGCAGAATGATGGAAAGGAAGGGGGTTTCCACAGAGATATACTGATCACAGACAACAAAACTCCTAAATAGCTGAAGAGAGTGAAGAAAAACCAAAGTCTGGAGGCAAAATTAACCTTCTTTGACCATCGCACCTGTTACACATGAAATCCAGTATGCATCTCACCTACTGCACACGAGAGGTGCGATGCATACAGACTTCCTTGAAGAGAAGGTGCAATGGTACCATTGTGAGAATTTTAACTGGTCTTTGGTCACAATTTGCAGTTCAGTTTAGGGATTTAGGTCGAGCAAGTGATGTTCAGTAAATATAAATCACGGGGGTTGATCTAAAGAGGTTACTAGAACCACCACTAGGGAAACTAGAGTGTTTGTAGATCGATTGTTCAATTTATAAACAAAACCGAAAGATAGACTGAAGCACCATTGATCTACTTTGCACTTGCATAGCAAATGCAGTTCGAAGGCTAGTTGGCTTGACTTCAAGCTCCATCTGTAAGTTTATAAAACAAACAAATATAGACTAGCAAACAATCTATTCGTTCCCCAGCAGAATCGCCATTTTGTTATCGGGAAATCTAGTGCCCACTCGGAGCTGCTAGTCCCACTAAGACTGGTAGCTATCTTAGAAACAAACAAACAAAAACTACTTCCACTTTCTTTTATGAGAAGTAGATAAGAGGAGAACAAAAGACACCAACCTCAGTCTTGCGCTTGGTTCCTTGTTTAGTTCTTCTCCCTTCTGACAGATCTTTGTCGCTTCTCTTTGGTCTGCCCAACTTCAAAGAGCGCCTGTGGAATCAAAGCAACATAATACTTTCGAAGAACAAAGATCTATAGTCATAAGCAATACAGGACCAGATATGTATTGGCCACACAAATGCATATATCATCAAACATACAAGAATGTGGAGGAAAACTTGAATAGCTTTATTAATATTCAAGAATAGCAAAGAGGATTACAACCAATTGTTCTGACCCAGCATCATCCTCCAGCAAGAAAGCCCTTCTTCACCTCATGTAAAGCTTAGATCACCCAACACTATGATGTTGCACCAGGAAACCAACAGTCCTTCCTTACAAGATACAAGATTCCAGCCTTTGGATCTCTATGATGAGGGATCCATATATAGATGATTGTAGGGGGGTGAGTTAGCTTTTGGGATTTTGATTACTGTCCTCTCTCTGATAGTTCTTGATTCCACTTGGAGATTGATGATCTCTTACTCATCCCTGCGCGAATTCAGAGAGGCAAGTGTCAGAGGAGAATTTTCTGGAAGATTCCATGATCCTCCACCTCGCAAACTGTTCTTGCCATTTGTCCATTCTCGCCCATCGCACCCTACAGAAGGGCTTTCTAGTATGCATCGCACCCTTTACACTGAGTAGGTGAGATGCATCGCACCCTCTGCACTGGGCATTCTGTATGGTCCAGTTTTGACCAGTTCTGAGCAGTTTTCTATGGAGAAATTCTGGGAGATGATGTAATCAGCTGACCTTGTTCCTTTAGGGAGTGAAGCAACACTTTTAGGGACTTAGGAGCCTTTGGTTTTTGGACATTTATGATTGGGGTTGCAGTGCCCAAAAATGTCTATAATACCAGACAGGTGGGAAGATCAAGGTCCTCAGGTCGGATAATGGAGGGGAGTATACCCGTGGTGAGTTTGTTGATTTTTGTGCTGAGACAGGCATTAGGAGGGAGTTCACAGTTCCTTACTACCCCTAGCAGAATGGGGTTGCAGAGAGGAAGAAAAGATCCATTGTAAGGGCTGCCAAATCCATGCTTCATGATCAGGGGTTACCTTTATTTTTGTGGGCAGAGGCCTGCAACACTATTGTGTACTTGTAGAACAGGAGTCCACATTGTGCCTTGGGGAATGTGACTTTGGAGGAGGCTTTTTCTAGGAAGAAGCTTGATGTTGTGAACTTTCATATCTTTGGGTGCCTTACATATTCCTATGTCCCCACGGAGAACAGGACCAAGCTAGAGCCCACTGCAGACAAGGGCATCTTTGTGGGTTATAACGACACCTTGAAAGCTTATCGGATTTATATCCTATGCAGAGGAAAGTGGTTTTTAGGTGGGATGTGAAGTTCGAGGAGGAGAGAGCTTTCAGGAGGTCACGGGAGATAGAGTATCTAGAATCACCAGACCCTCAGGAGCAGCTGAGTCAATCACAGGGATCCAGTGGTCAAGGATCAGGAGGTATGTCTATTATAGTGTCAGGTCCATCAATGAGCATTGGCTCTCAAAGTCAGGTGGATGGTTCTTCGGGCAGTATGCAGGGCAGTCCACACTAATGGACAGTTCGTGCGGTACTTCAGCATCTATAGGCATAGGTTCAGGCATGAGGTAAGTTGACAGGCCTTCAGGAGTTTAGGTTTCTGATGATGATGTGGATTCTTTCACTCCAGTGGGAGAAGTATGCTCAGGGAAGAGGAAGCCCAAGTGGCTTCAAGATACCTTGCATGAGGCCACATCAATTGCTAGGCCAAAGAGACAGGTTAGAGAGAGTAAACCACTTGAGCAGTTTTGTAGTTACATGGCATTGGTAATAAGCATTGTTAACTCTGAACCTTCTAGTTATGAGGAGGCAGCCAGCCAGCAAGTCTGGAGAGAGGCCATCATGGAGGAGTATTCTTCTATTACGAAGAACGATGTTTGGGAAGTAGTACCGGGGCCTGAAGGTAAATTAGTTGTTACTTCCAGATGGCTCTACAAGATAAAGCATGTTGTAGATGGCATCATCGAGAAGTTCAAGGCTCAATTTGTGGCGAGAGGGTTCTCACTGGTAGAGGGAGTTGACTATGAGGAGACCTTCATTCCCGTAGCTCGGTATACATCTATTCGCTCCATTATATTGATTGTAGCAGAGATGGGTTGGAAGATCCACCAGATGGATGTGAAGGCTGCATTTCTCAATGGCTTCATTCAAGAGGAGGTTTATATTGAGCAGCTGCAGGGCTTTGAGGTGCATGGGAAGGAGTCCCATGTATGCAGATTGAAAAAAGCACTCTATGGCCTGAAGCAAAAAAAGCACTCTATGGCCTGAAGCAAGCTCCTAGAGCTTGGTACTCAAGGATTGATACATACTTGCAGCAGTTGGGTTTCACAAAGGGTGAGGCTGATCCGAACCTATACTTCATTGTGGTGGGTGAGGAGCCTCTCATTCTGGTGTTGTATGTTGATGACTTGATCATCATTGGTGCAGAGAGACTCATTGAGGGTTGCAAGAGAGATCTTGCTTCAGAGTTTGAGATTAAGGATATCGGCTTGATGCATTATTTTCTAGGATTGGTGGTGTGGCAGGAGGAGGGGCATTTCTTCCTGGGACAAGGGAAGTACATTGTGAATATTCTTAGCAGATTTCACATGGAGGACTGCAAATCGATGTCTACACCTATGATCACTAACTGGAAGAAGCTTCACGCTTCTGATTCCGAGTTGGTGGATCCTACTCTATACAGACAATTGATTGGTTGTTTGACATATTTGGTCAACACTCGACCGATATATGTTTTGCAGTTAACACTATGAGTTAGTTCATGTGTGAGCCGAGGAGAGTGCACTAGATAGCTGCAAAACACATTATTCGTTACTTGCAGGGGACTGTAGATTTTGGTATGGATTATAGACAAGGTGATGGAGTGACACTGGCAGGGTACACAGATTCAGATTGGGCAGGTTGTGCTTTAGACAAGTAGAGTACTTCCAGGTGTTGTTTTGCATTGGGTTCGACAGTTGTGTCATGGATCAGCCAGAAACAACAATCAGTTGCATTAAGCTCAGCTGAGGTAGAGTATATGGCTGCTAGTTTGGCTAGTTATGCGGCCATATGGCTTCGCAAGATGTTGTTTGGTCTATTTGGTCAGGCATTAAGACCTTTAGTAATTTATTGTGATAATCAGAGTTGCATAAAACTCACGGAGAATTCAGTTTTTCATGATAGGTCAAAACATATTGAGATCAAGTATCACTTCATTAGAGACTATGTCTAAAAGGGAGCTGTCAAGCTTGAGTACATTTCTACAAATGAGCGGGTAGCGGACATTTTCACCAAAACCTTACCACGGGGCAAGCATGTATACTTCAAAGACAAGATGGGAGTGGTGAGGAACACTTTCCTTGGTAAGAGGGAGTGTTAAAATTTGGGTACCAGAGGACAAGTGGTTCCTTAAGGCTTTGATCTTTGGCCTAGGGAAAGGTGTCCAAATTTATTTTTTACTTTTCTCCTAAAGTGACTTTATAAGTGGTAAAGTCAGGTTAATTTAAAAGTGACTTTATAAGTGGTAAAGTTACATTCTAATTTAAAAGTGACTTTATAAGTGGTAAAATTACATTCTAATTTAAAAATGACTTTATAAGTGGTAAAGTTACATTCTACTTTAGAGGTGACCTTATTAAAGTGAATGAAGAATTAGAAAGTGAAAAAGTGACTATGGAAATAAAAGGCTAAGTGGGTCTTTATTTAAGTGGGTGAGTTAAAAAATAGAAAGTGAGAATTAAATGCATATTTATTCTCATCCCTAGATCTAAATGAATCTCAACCATTAGATCTTAAGGCAACACAAAAGGTCATTTAGAGAATAAAAGGAGAAGAGAAGAGGAAACGGTCAATTCATTCTTTCATGATCATTTGAGAGAAAAAGAAGAGAGAGCAAGGAGAGAATTTCTGAGCAGTGATGAACTGAAGGAGATCAACAAGAAGACATTTCAATAAATCTGGGCAGCAACGTTTATTGACACGCATCCCAATGAAAAACCGTACAGCAGGAGAAAGGCACAAAAATCGAGGAAGAGCGACAACAAGGTCTTGGCACATTTTTCGAGGCTGGTCGTACATCATTTAATGTTGTTTTATTGCTGTAAAAAATTATATTTTAGTTGTTTGCTGGTTGGCATGATTTTCGAGGTGGACTTCAAGCACGAAAATCGAGATAAGTTGTAATTTGTGGTTGCTGGAATTTTTACTGTGTATTTCAATTTCTCTGTAAAATCATTTTCAGAAATAAAGAAGAGCTCTCAAACTGGTTTTCCCCAAGAGTTGTAGGGGGTTTTTCCAGGGTCACATTGACCAAAAATCACTGTGTTATTTTCTGTGTATGGCTGTCATAATTTTGCTGTGTTTTATTTATGCAATTTCAGCAGTTGTGAAATCTCTAAATTTGTGTTTTTAGAAAAATATTATCATATCCAGATTTTAGAATTTTTATCATGCTTGGATTTAAAACTAAATGCATGGAGTGATAAGGAAAACTGATAATCGAAGTGGGAGTTGAAATTTCTTCATACATGAACCAGATTGAGTGGATGCCTCATACATTGTAGGAGGCCGAAGAACAAGTGGTCTCTTCTTCCAGTGCACAAACTCCAAGACAACAGGAAAAACAAGCTATGAAGATAGGACTGAAAAAGGAAAAAAAATAAGAACAGGGAATATCAGGGAAAAGATCTAGAGAAGATCAGTCACCAGGGAGTGATACCTCTATGAAGGAATTCAGGTTGAAATACAGGAAGAAGCCTAGAAAACATATGGACATAGACAAAGGATCACCACAACAAACAATGATCAACATAATTGATATTCCAGAATCATCCCCAGCTAGAGGGAAATCTTTTCCTGCCACTCCGATTTCAGAAAGGCAACAATCTCTTTAAGTGTCCTCATCTACAAATGTGACTGGAGAAAAAGAAGAGACAATCTTTGATACATTCAAAGAGATCAAAATCAGAAACGAAATACTGAAAAAGAGCACCTATGCCCAATTTTGGAAGCAGAGTGCAACTGCACAAGGCAGACTTCTCTCTGCCTTTGATTCAGAAAAGGGAAAAATGCATATGGCATTTTTGTAAGCACAAACAACAGAGCCTAAAACCCCAATAGATTACAGGCAAACTTCTTTTGAATTTGATGCCAGAAATGTCCATCCGATTAATCAGCTGGATATGCACAAGCAAACAGGTAAAATGATTTCATCCACTCTAACCAACACTTCTATGAACTTGTTCAAAATGCAGGTGGCTCTATCAAATGCTCAATCCCAATTAAAGATGGAAAGGATTTCATCACAGTCAAAGGACAATAAAATTAAGTCTTTGGAAGACTTGGTAGTGAAGATTGGGTATGATACTTCAGATATAAAAGCAGTTGAAGAAGTAATAAAGAAAAAGAGATAGATATTGTAGCTTTGAAGAAGCAGCTCAAAATCCCTGCTACACATGACCCACTGACCAAGGAGATAGAGGAAACAGAAAGCCAAAAGGCTGATATGATGAAATTAATAGTGGAGCAGTCTCTCCCGATCAAACAAATCGAAGTATATATGGAAAAAATAGTGCAAGAGAAAGAAAAAGCAGCACAGATGGCCAACACAACAATGGAGGCCCTTCCTCTAACAACCCCTGCCATAACCACTCTAGCAAGTAGAACCACAAGAGCAGGAAGCAGTACGGAATAGCTAGCCAGATCTTTGGAAGGCATGAATCTGCAAACTGAGGAGATAAAAAGACTAGAAACCCAAGTCAGTGTGCTGCAAGATCAAATCAAAAGAGTTGAAATAAATCACTTGGTGGAAATGCAAAGGGCAAAGGCACTAGTTGAAGCACTACAAAAATCAAAGAAATAATCATCTATTGGAAACACTCTAGGGAGAGTTAAGGAGATTATTTGGCACAATATAATCAATGGTATGAATGAAATTTGGCCTAGCATCCAAATTATCTTTGAGCAAAAAGAATTAGTGGAGAAGGCTAGAGAAGCCATTTCAGCTACTAATGTAGAGTTGGGAGACATGCGAGCGACAACTAACAGGATAATCAAATTTTTTAATGCAAGGAACAAGTATGAGTTGGAAGAGTTGGGAGTGGCAGATAGAACAGAGACTATACTACAAGTCAAGAAGGTGCTGACAAAGAAGAGCTTAAATGTGTAGTTAGAAGAAAAATGTCATATTGTGGAGCTGACAGTCAACATGTTCTTTAAAAAAATGTAGCCTTTACATCAAAAAGGTCTCCCCTCTTTGTTTGTCATAAATGACAAACTCATGGACAAAGGGGATTATGTCAAGAAAATCCACGGCACAGCCACAAATGCTACAAATCTTTCCAACATCAAAGGCAGCATAACAGGAAAGGCATTGTTGTAAGCTATCAACAATTTAATTTACATTGAGCATGAACTGAAGCACGTATTATGGTAAAACTAACATTTGCTAAGTACACTGAGGCTGACGAAATATACAGAAGATTAACTAAAATCAAAGTTCCAAATTAGGAAGCATGGAGTGAGCTATGTGATTATCAGGAGGAACGAGACAAGGACGATTAGAGTGACAACATAGAGCTGAGTCAGCACCAGCCACATCAGCAGAACCACTACAATCAAATTAATATTTCGGGCAACAGCATCCGTGAAAAAGAGGACCACCTGTCCCATTTTTCTCCGCGTGGCCACTTTGTGGTTACATTAGTCATTTTTCCTTTCATTGTAATAAATAATATATTTCCAAGTGTACAAGGCAAATCGTTGTAGTTTTTTTGTTTAAATACTCCATGTATTAGGAGTATTAGGGGTTGGACCCAAGTCATTGGAACTATCTTTTATGTTTGAAGCATTGTAATTTTCAAGCTAGAGCATCAATAAAAAGGATCATTTGCAAGATACTTGACCTGTTTTGACCTAGTGATGTCTTTCTTTCTATGTTGAATGTATCTCTGTCTATCCATTCATGCATATTTGATTCTTATTGTAAAGCATAAATTATAGTTTAAGATATGTTGTTGGAGCACCTTACTACTATCTGTGTTTACAATCTAAATGTTTTCCTCTAAAGTATGATTAAAAAATACTTAAATGATTTTTAATCCTGACTGATATCATTTTTCTGTCATTCCATTTGTCACTCTACTTTTAAGATCTAGTAAAGACAGTTAGCTTGCCTTGTAAATGCTCTGGAAAATTGATTTTACCACCCAACCTGTGACTCCATAGCCTAGTGGAAAATATTCAAGAATGATCTTCCCCAACCAAATGAACAAACAAACAAGCAAGCAAGAAATCTCTTTATTTTAATATCTAGCCTAATACATTAAAACACTGAAATCAAAGTTAAATCATAAATATAAAGAGAGAGCCTTCTCTGAGTCTAGGAAGGCTAGGTCCTAGACTCATAAGCAATTTGATGTATATTTTGTGACTTTTGTCTTGCCAATCTTCAAAATCACAGAACGATAACATGACCTACCTCCAAAACAAAGGTCTTTGTTCCCTTGCTGCGAGGAGTTCGAATGGGTCTCTCCCAAATCAAAGTCTCCTATGCTCGAATGGGTCTCTCCTATTTGAATGTTGTGTGCCTCCTCTCAATTTGAATGCCTTATGTTGTTTGAATGCTTCCTTTGAATTCTCCTATGTGAATGCCCCTTCTTCTCCCATTCGAATCTCTTCTTCGAATGGCTCCTCCTCTCTTTTTTTTGCTTAGTTATGACCTACATTTTTGTCAACATTATTTATTGTTGCATCCTTGTTGTTTGCAGCCCTTCATAATTTTTTGTCCTCTTTGCTTATTGTGTTCTTTCAAGCAAGCATGGCCCTGAGTGCTTTTCCTCAACCCATTTAATTTAAAGAACCAATTCATTAACTTCATGCACCAACCAGCCTTCAATGGTTGTCCTGTGAATTCAAGTTTCTTCTTTGCACAAGAAACCATAACATCCAAAGCAACAATCCTCCTCCTCTAGTTTTGGAATTTGTGTCCCTTTGACTGAGTTGCCTTTTCTTTTGATTTCAACATTATGTAAAGTTTACATCATATTTACAATGTGGCTCATATGAGAACCTTGGGTGGGGTTGTCACATTCCCCTCCCCCTTGAGGGAACACCACCCTCGGTGATCATTTACACATATACAATGCCAAAATTAAAGTAAGACACATATTGTTTCATGGAGCTTTATAGACACAACTCTATATAGTATTTACTTTAACCATCAAACAAGAAAGGATAAGTAACTTTCATGGCATCATCCATCTCTCATGTGGCCTCCTTTGGCCCAAAGTGCTTCCATTGCACCTTGACTTGCTCTATGGATCGATTTCGGAGCATGAGACTCCTCCGGTCTAGAATGTACAATGGATCTAGTTGGAACTCTTCCTCTAGTTCCACCTATAGCACAGACCAACCAATTACATGATTAGAATCATGTATATACATTTTGAGTAAAGAAACATGGAAAACAGCATGAACTCTAATGGAGGTAAAGCTAGCCTATATGTTATAGTTCCAATCCTTTCCAGAATATCAAATGGCCCACAATACCATGGTACCAACTTGGCACATATCCCCATTTTTAGGGAACTTTTCTTGGGTTTAATTCTTAGGTAAATTTTTTACCCCACTTGGAACTCTTTGTGTATCATATACTTATATGCATAACTTTTTTGTCTATCATGTGCCACTTTCAATTTTATTTATTTATTTATTTTATTATTATAATTATTATAGTTATTATTATTTTTTTATTTTTTTTGTATGATTTGAAGTTGTTGTTCCATGTCCTTAAGCATATTAGGTCCTACATGAACTATGTTAATTGGATCACTCCAGCTAATAGGAGTATTACAACTTCTACCATATAATGCCTCAAAGGGGCTCATCTTTATGGACTCTTGATGTCCATTATTGTATGCAAATTACACAAGTGGAAGATATTATTCCCATTTCTTGGGTTGATGCATCACATACATCCTTAACATGTCCTCAAGGATCTGATTTATCCTCTCTATTTTCCCATCTTCTTGTGGATGATAGGCTATACTAAATGTTAACATTGTTCCCAATCATGCAAAAATTCCTTCCAAATCCTGAAGGTGAATCTAGCATCTTTGTTTGACACAATCTTCTTGGGAATGCCATGTAGCCTCACAATATCCTTTATGAAGATTTGTGCTATATCATTAGCGGAATTGGTCGATTTGACTACCACAAAATGAACAACCTTGTTAAGTTTATCCACCACTACCATGATTGCATCTTGTTGCTTAAATGTTTTGGGAAATCTTGTAATGAAATACATAGAAATTACCTCCCACTTCCATTGTGGAATAGGGATAGGTTGCAAAAATCTCGTCAGGTGTTTGCATTCAGCCTTTACCTATTGGCATTCTATGCATATTGCTATGAAATTTGCCACTTCTTTCTTCAGATTTGGCTAGTTATAGTACACTTTAATGGCTATGATGGTCTTTTGATGCCTTGGGTGGCTTGAATAAGGCTTAACATGGAATTCTTTCATTATTAACCTTTTTATTTAATCATTGTTAAGCACATAAATTCTGCCTTAAGTAAGTTGTGCTCAGTGAGGCGATATCCTTCATCCTCACTATTTTGTCACAACTTTTCTTTCATTTGTTGATGTTCTTCATCTTGCTGTCCAATACCTTTTATTCTTTCTTCCAGATCTGTTGCATACAAACATACAACTGCCAAGTGATTTACTTGGATTCTTCTACTCAACGCATCAACAACCTTATTTTCCTTACCTTTTATTTACTTAATTTCAAAGTCAAACTCACTGAGTGTGACCAACCGTCTTGCTTTCCTAACATTCAATTTCGGTTGTCCAAACAAATATTTGAGTCCACTATGGTCTAACATGAGTGTGAACTTCCTGCTAAGAAGGTAGTGCCTCCACATTTTTAAGGCATGAGAGATAGCAGTCAATTATAAATCATGTGTCACATAATTTTCCTCATGATTATTCAACTTTCTAGACTCATAGCACACTACTTGCCGTTCCTGCATTAAGACTCCACAGAGTCCCTCTTTGCATGCATTTGTACACACCACGAAATCCTTGTCAGGATCTGTGATTCTCAGCATTGGCACACTGGTGAACAATCGTTTTAACTGTTCAAAGCTTTCTACACATTGTGTAATCCACTCAAATCTCCTCCTTTTTTCTACAAGGTTGTTAACAGGATGACCACATTTGTAGAAATTCTGAAAAAATCTCTTGTATTATCCTTCTAATCCCATGAATGATCTAACCTCATCCATGTTCATTGGAGTTGGCCACTCCCTTATGGATTTGATCTTTTAGCGCTGGTTGATATGCCTTCCTTAGAGACGATGTGCCCTAGGTAATGTATCTATGATTGGAAGAAGTCACACTTGCTAAGCTTTGCATAGAGCTTCTGTTATCTCAACAGTTGTAAAACTACATCCAAATGTTGTTCAAGTTCTTCTTACATTTTTTAATAAACCAATATGTCATCAACAAACATAATGATGAACTTGTCCAAGTAAAGACGTAACACTCTGTTCATGAGGCATATAAATGTGGCAAGGGTGTTAGTAAGCCCTATGGGTACCGCTACGAATTCATCTTGTCCATATCTTGTTCTGAAAGTAGTTTTATTAATATCTTCCTCCTTGATTGTTACCTAATGGTAACCTGACCCCAAGTCATTTTTGGAGAAAATTGTTTCTCCCCTTAAATGGTCAAAGAGATCATCGATCCTTGGTAATGGGTACCTATTCTTGATGGTTATCTTATTCAATTGTCTATAATCAATGCATAATCTAAGGGTTTTATCTTTCTTCTTTACAAATAATACCGGTGCTCCCCAAGGAGACACACTTGGCCTTATGTAACCCTTTTCAAGCATTTCCTTCAGCTATAATTTTAGCTCAACCAACTCCATGATGCGCATCCTATATGGAGCCTTAGATGTTGGTGTTTCTCCCGGTACTAGCTCAATAGAAAATGTCTCTCTCTGTGAGGAGGTAATCCAAGAACCTATACTAGAAAGACATCTTCATATTGTTGTAAAACATGGTAGTTTTGTAGCAATTGAACTTCCTTGTCTTTTGCTTCAGCTTCCTCATTCTTGGAAACTTGCAGTGCAAACAACATGCATCATTTCCTGCTGTTGTTGCATTTGGCTTGCATAACAATGATTAATGTCATTGATATGTGATTCTTCTTTCCTTGCAACACTCTTTTTGTTCCTTGCTCATCCAAGCTTTCTATCACTTTCTCATAGCAATCAACCTTGGTATAGTGTAAGTACAACCAATCCATGCCCAATAATATGCCATACCCTCCCAATGGCAACACATTCAAGTGGGTTCTTGTGGGCATGCCATTGAGCTCAATTGCACATGACTTTACCCAATCGTTGATTCTTCTCCTTGTCCCTGTTGCAAAGTGAACCAGCCAATATTCTTGATGCAATTCCTTGCCCAATTCACACTTCTCAACAAGTTCTGGGCTGATATAGCCATAATTATAACCTAGATCAATCAAACTAGACATGACTTGTTGTTGTTGTGTTGTCAATTACGCACATTGTTAGGAATTTCAAAATAATAAATAACACAAACTTAGGGTAATGATTCACCATGGAGATTTCTGTTGTGACAAAACAATCATGTTACTGTGCCAACACATTTACAAATCATATGCATTGATCCTTCAATCCCTTCATCATGATAATAAAAAACTAACAACATATCTATGACAATAGAAAACAAACAACATATTCATGATTTATGATCAACAAAACCAAACTGCATGACCATGGTCCTACTCTCAGACAACTTACATTAATGCTCGTTTACTCGCAAAACAATGATCAATAAATTAATACGACTTTTAACACTAGATAGTTAATTAGTGAGAATTATTTTCTCCATTTTTAATTATTATTATTATTATTATTTTTAAATCTGAAGCAAATTGTATGTTCGATCTTATTCAGTCCGTCAATAAGCCGAAATCGACAGTTTAGCACAATAGATTAATGACAAACATGCAGCAGGTATAAACCAACAATGCAATGGCACACAAATTGGGAAATATATATTAAAAATTAGGTGGTCCCATGTGCTCATAATTGTCAAACAAGATCGATGGTTCAAAGCAGTCCCCGATGCATCTAACAGTACACGGCATAACATCACTTGTCGAACTTTAACGGGCGAGGTGGTCCCGGGAGGCCGTTTCATAAAATTGTTCATTACTTTATTTGATGACTCATATCTATTACGAGGGCACTCTCCTTGGTTTCAAGAAAACATCGTGTGTGGTTTTCAAAAACCACCTGAGACCCACGTGCTATCAACTCCGCCAGGTCAACTACTCGTCGACTTCACCAGGTAACTACTCTCATTGGGTTTGAGAGTCTCCATCATGGTCCAACCTAGATTTGCAGGTGTCTCGCAACTCGTCCACCTCACGTCTTCCACCTCAACGTCTGCGTCAATGGAGTTCGAGCTAGGCACAGGACTTTCCAAAATTTGCTCTACTACCACTCTGTAACATACTCAATCCCTTCTTTAGCAATTGAAGGAATGGGGTACCAACCCACTCTGATACGTACCATTCTCACACCGATTTTTTACATACCTGAATGGGGTATGATTTTTTTCTCCCCATTTCCGAAAACCTTTAACTCAGTGCTTCCCACAACCCATTAGGATCAAATCTGGAGCAAAATCTTAAAATCATAGTGAGATTACCACTTGAATGCAATCCCAACAGTTCCATCTCATAATCTCACGTTCCTGGGTTCCCAGAAACTTCTCAATAATTCATTTCAAATTGGTCACGATATTTTGGGCCCTCCGGGCTTCCAAGTCAATTGTCCCGGATGATAGAGAAATTCTTCGTCGTTTCACGCGCAATCAAATAACAATCCTTAATGCCCCTTACTCTAAAACAATTCAATTAATACTATATTATGGGATCTGGCCTCTGTAATTCTCCATTGCTAGGGTGACATCATGCTGACATCATCAATTGCATGTGTCAACCTGTGAGAGGTCCACGTGTCATCCACATATAGGCATTTGAGTACCTGAAAACCCCAACACTCCTTGCCATGTGTTTACCAACACGTTAAGCTGGCGTCACCTTTAGACAATAATGTATTGCCACTTGTCCCCCTGGAATACCTCAATCCCGGATCGAGGCTCTCCAATTAAAGTCAATTCGGATTTAGTTATGGGATTCTAGGGCCTGAGACTCCCAGGACTTTTGACCTTACGGTATTTTCCTTTCTCAGATCTCGACGCTCTAATTTATTTCCAAATTCATAATTAGTTATAGGATTTCGGTTTCCAACTTGAACGGAGATTCTCCAACGTCATTTTGTTGTTACGGGATCTGTTGATTTACAATCTTGGGTCCATTAAGTGACAAAATTCACAATGATTAATTAAATCAATTTATGGGATCCTACCCTTCTGGGACTTTTGTAGCCACATCATCATTTTCCCATCGAATCACATCAAGGGAAAATCTGGCTCCGCAAATAGGAAGACTTCTCGCCTAGTGTTCTGATCTGCAAAGGATAAGGTTATCCAAATCATTTCTATAAAATTAATGCTTCTCTCCTTTGAGCGGCAACGAATCCTTTCCTTTCATTTTTGCCATGACTCTGTCATGGGGCTTCGACTCTGCATCATGTAATGTCTTAGGTAAGGATTTATGCAATCTCCCTAAAGACAAGCTCTACAACTGCACAGGCTTCCTCGAGCTAGTTTTCTTGACCACGTTTTTGTCTCAGAGGTCTGGTAGACCCCAAGATCTACATCAAGACTTTGCCACTATGCCAATGTCAATCTAAGGTGTTTCACGATGTTACCCCACCTAAACTTGGATGATAGCTTCATTAATCGATTCCCAGCCCATGGGCCTCCCCTGCCTTCGGGTAGGGAATTCCTCGCATGGCGACATAAGCGCTCTTGCATCTATTACCTACCATGGGTTTGGCGCAAGCTTCAAAGAGGTTCCCACCTCGCCTGTCACATGCCAATAGTTCCAGAATCCATGCTCTTTACGAGCAACTTCTTAGCGCTATACTGCACCTTATGGTGCCTCACCAACAATGGGAAGACGACACTTACAAATATTGGGCCTACCTAAAATGCAAGCTTGGAGCCATTTAGGTAAAGCTGACAGGCACGACTCGCCTCGGGGAAACTCACCTTGAGACTCGTACATTGCTTATCTGGTGACACAATAACTTGTGAGCAAATACATAAATTGCAAACCAATACTGACTCTGCCTAGTAGAGGATCTTCCATGTAAACTGTTATTAATAAAATGGTCTCAGAGCCCACTACTTTTCAAGGTTCATTTCAAGATCTCATGGCTTTCGCTATAGTCTGTATCATATCATGGAGTTCTTTTACTTTTATTAATGTGTTATTCTTAACACAGTTAAGCATTTCATTCAGATTAAGGTTCAACTTAGCTTTATAGCTTAGACATTATTATCATGTGGTTTATTGCACCTCTTATGCGTTAGATACAGTGTGTTTGCCATCAATAGTTTATCACACACATTTTGCTTCCAGATCCAAGCACAAACACACATATATAATCAACACATATATCAATGGAGTATCCCCACAAAGATGCACCATATGTGAAAGCATCAATAACACAAATTCAATCCTTAAATCCATAATTATTGAGATTCTGAATTCAAATATTCCACAGTCTTCATATTCGAGTTGTCTATGTTTCAAGTCTAGAACAAGACTCATCATCAGACTGATTTACAAATAAGAGAAACCGAAATCCTATAACAAGACTCATCATCATCATATTTATTTCATTTTGTTGTTACGGGATTTCGGTTTCCAATATGATCAGGTGTGTTGTAAAGTTGGGAAACCGACCAGTTCAAGATTGATTTTTATTTCAATTCTTTATTATTATCTTGTTATATTAATAAATTATTTTATTTAATTAATTCTATAATCTTGTTAATAATAATGAATTTAATGGATAATCATTCTTTAATGTAACTATTTTAATATTTATATTATTTTATAATGGTTATAATATACTTACTAAAATAATTCATGATGTTATTAATTACATTCCTACCTTTATGTTTATTCTAATGAGTTTAGAATACATTAGCAATAAGCTAATAACAAAAGCATAAAAATCAAGAATCAAAATATTAGTATAATAATATGTTAACACTTCTCTCCTACAAACATAAACTATTAACTTTGTAATTTAATTTGAATAAAATAAAATAAAACAAAAAAAACACAATTTTTAAAATCAAAACTCATTACAATAATTGACTTTAAATTAAACATAATTAAGATTCAAATTAAAAATACCTTAGAAATAAGTCAACGACATAAACTTAAATAAATCTAAATCAAAATATTTAAGTAATATATTAGCACTTTACCTATAAACAAAAACTATTGAAATTTAATTAAAATATAATTAATAATTAATAATTAGAGAATCTAAACTTATTACAATAAACATAAAGGTAGGAATGTAATTAATAACATCATGAGTTATATTATTAACTATATTATAACCATTATAAATATATTAATAAAAATAAGTTAACAATAAAGAATGCAATATTCTATTAAATCATTATTATAACAAAGTAAGTATTATAGAGAAATTTATAAAATAAAATAAATAAATAAATAATTGATTAATAACAAAATAATAGTAAAGAATTGAAATAAAAATCAATCTTAAACAGGTTGGCTTCCCAACTTTACACACACTTGATCATATTTATAGCTCTCGTTTCTCTTCTTTGTAAATCAGTCCTGATGACGAGTCTTGTTCTAGACTCGAAACGTAGACAACTTGAAAATGAAGACTGTGTAATATCTGAATTCAGAATCTCAAAAACCACACCACAGAAATCTGCAAACCATTATCCATAACTATTATTAACAACAATGCAACACGTCTCATTTAAGGTAAGCAAACATATGTAAATGCTTATATTTAAGTTTGTAGGGAAATTAACTATGGGACAAGGAATGTCCACCCAACTATAGACAATTGTAGCCATGTTTACTTGCAACTATCACCCCCAAGCCATATTCCAGAGTTTGAGGGGGGGATGCTTGCTTTTGGGACTACACACAAATTGCCAATAGATACAGGCACCCAAGAGGGCCTCCTTCCTCAATCCTATTAGTTGATTGCTTCTTCCTTTGATAACACAGGGACTCCAAAAGTGCCCCAC